>WNWK01056962.1:0-10868 GCA_009830355.1 Cherax destructor
TGTAAGGTACCTTGTTGTTTGTTGCTGGCTTTAGACCTTGTATATTAGCAAAGATGAATGTAGTTGGATTGGTGGTATTGGTGGTATGGGGGTCTTTTTTCCTGGCTCTAATATCTGTTGTAATGGAGTGGAGGCCACTGACTGTGATTCCACTCAGAAATGATTGCAGTTGGTGTACAATTTCTGTCATTTCCTGCCAGCTTTTTTCCTTCCTGGCACTAAAAACCTCTCTCCGGAGTGGCTGTGGCTACCCTGATTTTGCCATGGTCTGGATGTTCTGTGTCGCCTCACCTTTAGGTGGTATGCCTGGCAATATAAGTTATAACACTGTCTTTCCTGAATTGATGTGTGGCACATTTCAGGGTGGAAAACTTACAGGACGGGAGGTTGCATTTGCCTGTTTTCATATGGGAACGGCATTTTCTGGGGTGATCATAATTACATGTCCCATCTGATTTCCCAGATTTTCCATGCCTGCAGATACCAAGTGCATAATATTCACATAGGCCTGGTTTCCGTTTGCCCTGGTTTTTAGTGACTGTGTTCCCCATTGGTGGGTGTGTTCCAATGGAGCCTTCAACTGTTTCCGGTAATTTATCTTCATTATTTCCTGGGCATCCCCTTGTTTACTATCTACCGTGGTATTGCTAGTTTGTACCACTGTTTTGTGTGTGTCCTTGTCTACACCTGTTTCCCCATCATTTATTTCACTAGAGCTACTGTCCCTCTTCAGGTCACCATCATTTATTTCCCCATTCTTAAATATATTGGGTATCATTTCAACATCTGTACCGGGGGCGGTAGCATCATCTGGCCCTGATTTTTTACTGACCCAACTGTTATAGAAAGCTGTCATGTTTTGTATGAAGTCCGATTTGGTGTTGTCATCTTTTAATATCGATGTGGTTTTATTCCACAGTTCAGTCTCATTTGGACATACCCAAAAACACTTCCCTTGTTTAATATCTCGGGTGGTAGAGTCTTCTCTTCTGTAACTTTTTTTTTACATGTGACTCCTGTTTTACCTAGATTTGTTTTAACACGCGCCGTAAAAATGTGGATGAGGGACTGTTGCTGGAGTGTGAATATTGATGGTGGGAGGGACATGGTGGGAGGGACATGGTGGGAGGGACAGGTCACTGACTGCTTGCCTGGGCAGATGTTATCTGGCATAACAGCATCAAAGAGATGAAATAAGGGAAAGGGGATGATGAAAGGGGAAAATGGAGAGATGGCGCAACTAACAAGTCTTCGAGAAATATCCAGACAAACCTACCACAGTACAAGGCTGTTTATTGGTCTACGCAAATTTTCTCGCTCCATCCTCCCCTAAATTTCCCTCTCCCCTAACCATTTTAAAAAGGAAAATTAATATTGTGTTTACATGCCAACCTGCTATGAGAATTAGTCGTTCAGTATAGCCGGCTAAGCAAGGTTCTGCAAATGAATCTCACCTCAAACAAGTGATACCACTAACCTTAATGAAGAAAACAAACCATATGAAGTGCCACTTGCTACCTTCCTGCACCCTCCCTTCCCTTGTCAGGGTCTGTCAACCCATGCAAAGTGTTGAAATATTTAAGTAATGCATTTATTTAATTGGAACGAGGTGTTGGTAGCACTTTTTTGCTATTTTTTTGGAACGCCATTATTTCTCCTGGTATGTTATTGTTCAAATATGTAAAGAACTGTCTCTTGCGATCCATATACTCATTCACTTTTGTTTGTAATTTATTTTGACGGATTAATCTGTTTCGAAAGTTGTTTTCCAGACGTTTAAACTTTGTCCTGGCGATCATTCGACCTATCGAAGACAAGAGGCACGACAAAGATGAAGGAAACTGAAGAAAGACAACAGTGGGAAGAGTCAGTGCTGAACAAATAATTGTGTTGTTTGTTTACTCCAACTCAAACGAGCCGTTGATGACATCAAGCAATGACCAGCAGAAGTAAATCAGATGTAGCTAATGAAATGGACCTACTTCAAGTATCTCCTGTACATGTCCTGGAGAATGTGATAATTGGTTTTGAAAACCGACAAGTTGAAGAATTGAGACACTTATGCAACATATGGGAATCTTTTTTGAAGAAACGTGTCGCCACACAGTTGCTTCATCAGTTCAATACAAAGCAGGAAGGTATAAGAAGATCAGGAGTTTGAGGTAATCAGTCCCTCAGCCTGAAATCGATGTGTTCAGTCCATCACTCTTGTAGGAAGTACAGCATAGGGCCAGAGAAGTGGCTTATATGTAGATGAATGGTTCAGAGAACCGACGAGTTGGTAAATTAGACACATATGCAACACTTGGGGATCTTTATTGAGGAAACGTTTCGCACACAGTGGCTTCATCAGTCCATACACGATTGATGGACTGACAACATCGACTCAAGGTTGAGGGACTGACCACCTCAAACTCCTCCTGTTCTTCACGATTCTCCTTTGTATGGACTGATGAAGCCACTGTGTGGCGAAATGTTTCCTCAATAAAGATACCCAAGTGTTGCATGTGTCTAATTTACCAAGTGGCTTATATACTGTAGTCAGGTGAGTGGAAGCAGGAGGAGGCGGGATCTCAGTGGGACCATCCACTAGTGTAAGTAGGTCTTCGTCCAAAGGTTGGACAAGTGTTGAAGAATTCTTTTTATCAAGATCCCAAGATGTTGCAGTGTCTGACACATGTGATAAATGGTTTTGAAAACCGACTTAATTAACTGATTATGATAAAGAAATTATAGAGGATGTTGGTTCCCCTGCGGCTTATCATCTTAAGTCACATCAACACTACACACCTGCACTACATTATACATACACTATTATTTACTTCAATTATTACACACAAATTGCAAGAAAATTATCACAATTTTCCGCACTAATATTTAATAGCCATGCACACTCACCCTCAGTATACATAGACCCACACTGACCCCTGGTAATAGGTCTGATGCTGTGTTAAGTGGATGTGACCTGGGCCTGACTAGGTTGGGTCAGTGGCTTAAGCCCTGCCTCGCATGGGCCAGTAGGCCTATTGCAGTGTTCCTTTTTTTTTATGTTCTTAGACACATATGCAACAGTTGGATATCTTTACTGTTGAAACATCTGGCAACTGTCGGCTAACACCCTGCTACCTGACCTCGGGTTCGAACCCCACCCGTGGTATGGTTTGTTTACCTGCCTATTGTTAATATATCAAGACTACGGCGCTCACCACCTGCTCCTAGGTTGAGACACTGATTACCCCGTCTACTCTCTCCTGTACTCACCTAATTGTGGTTGCAGGGGTCGAATCATATCAATGACCTTGACGAGGGAATTACCAGTGATATGAGCAAATTCGCCGATGACACGAAGATAGGATAATTGATTCAAACGTAGATGTCAGGGAACTTCAGGAGGATTTAGACAAACTCAATTCCTGGTCAGAAAAGTGGCAGATGCAGTTCATTGTAGATAAATGCAAGGTTCTGAACAGCTCGGGAGTGTCCATAACCCTAGCTCTTATAAGTTAAATAATAAAGAACCATACAGATTGCAGCAACCTTAAACCTAGACAGCAGGGCGTACACGTGCGTAATAAGGCAAATAGATTACTGGGATTTATATCAAGAAGTGTTAGCAACAGAAGTCCATCGGTTATATTACAGCTTTATACATCATTAGTAAGGTAGTAGGTTGGTAGACAGCAACCACCCAGAGAGGTACTACCATCCTGCCAAGTGAGTGTGAAACAGAAACCTGAAATTGTTTTACATGATGGTAGGATTGCTGGTGTCTTTTTTCTGTCTCATAAACACGCTGGATAACAGGTATATCTTGCTGCTTCTACTTACACTTAGGTCACACTACACAGGCGTGAACATATATATATATATATAATATATATATATATATATATATATATATATATATATATATATATATATATATATATATATATATATATATATATATATATATATATCACACACATAACAAGAGTTATTAAGAAAAGAAGAAAAACCTAGATGTCTGTACTCATCTAGTTGTGGTTGCAGGGCCAGGAGCTATGAATCGACACCTGCAACCACAACTAGGTGAGTACACACATCTAGGTTTTCTTCTTTTCTTAATAACTCTTGTTGTTCTTTATTTCCTCTATTCTCCATGGGGAAGTGGAAAAGAATCTTTCCTCCGTAAGCCATGCGTGTCGTATGAGGCGACTAAAATGCCGGGAGCAATGGGCTGGTAACCCCTTCTCTTGTATACATTACTAAAAAAGAAAAGAAGAAAAACTTTCTAAAACTGGGTTGTCTGAATGTGCGTGGATGTAGTGCGGATGATAAGAAAGAGATGATTACTGATGTTATGAATGAAAAGAAGTTGGATGTCCTGGCCCTAAGCAAAACAAAGCTGAAGGGGGTAGGCGAGTTTCAGTGGGGAGAAATAAATGGGATTAAGTCAGGAGTATCTGAGAGAGTTAGAGCTAATGAAGGGGTAGCAATAATGTTGAAAGATCAGTTATGGAAGAAGAGGGAATATAAATGTATAAATTCAAGAATTATGTGGATTAAAATAAGGGTCGGATGCAAAAAGTGGGTCATAATGAGCGTGTATGCACCTGGAGAAGAGAGGAGTGTAGAGGAGATAGATTTTGGGAGATGTTAAGCGAATGTATAGGAACTTTTGAACCAAGTGAGAGAGTAATTGTGGTAGGGGACCTAAATGCTAAAGTAGGAGAAACATGTAGAGAGGGGGTGGTAGGTAAGTTTGGGGTGCCAGGTGTAAATGATAATGGGAGCCCTTTGATTGAACTTTGTATAGAAAGGGGTTTAGTTATAGGTAATACATATTTTAAGAAAAAGAGGATAAATAAGTATACAAGATATGATGTAGGGCGTAATGACAGTAGTTTGTTGGACTACGTATTGGTAAACAAACAAACAAAACAAATTTATTTCATTGCTAGTTTACATAGGTTATGTTATTACAATCATAAATTGAAGTGCAAGGAGAGCCACTGGCATGCCATGGCATTAGGGGCAGCTTAATCTAATGGCTTATGGACTATGAACATAATATTAGAGAAATTGAGTGAGTTTGTCTTATTAGATCGTTCAAATTACAATATGATGATAATACATTGTTCAAATTTCAATATGATGATATTACATTGTAACAAGTGTTTAGTAGGATGGTAATATAATAGTAAAAATTGAAATTATTTTAAGGAAAATAACATTGAGCATTTTTGAGAGTAATTTACAGTATGAGTATTTAGTTTATATTTTATAGGAAAATAACATTGAGCATTTTTGAGAGTAATTTACAGTATGAGTATTTAGTTTTATTTTTATAGGAAAATAACATTGAGCATTTTTTAAAGTAATTTACAGTATGATTATTTAGTTTAGGGTGAGTAGGTGGTTTTTGAGTAGATTCTTAAATTGATTTTCAGACAAGGTTATTTTAGTATTTACTGGTAATGAGTTCCAGATTCTGGGGCCCTTTATGTGCATAGAATTCTTACATTGGTTGATATGGACTCGGGGTATATCAAAAAGTGATCTGTGTCTTGTGTTGTGGACATGGGTCCTATTAAGGTTGATGAGTTGAATTTTGAGCGGAGGGTTTATATTAAAATGTAGAGTTCTATGTATGTAGTAGGCACAAGAATAAGTGTGAATGTTCTCTATGGTGAGTAGTTTTAGGCTTTTGAATATTGGTTGAGTATGCTGTCTAGAGTGGGAATTTGTTATCATTCTGACTGCAGCCTTTTGCTGGGTTATGAGTGGTCTAACGTGCTTTATTGTTGTTGATCCCCATGCACAGATTCCATAGGTAAGATAAGGGTAGATAAGTGAATGATATAGTGCAAGGAGAGCTGATTGAGGCTACTCACATAGTAGCGTATCTTTGATAATATGCCTACTGTCTTTGAGATTTTCTTGGAAATTTGTTGTATGTGTGTTTGGAATTTAAGGCTACTGTCAATGTGGATTCCTAGGAATTTTCCCTCTGTGAGTCTTGTGATGGGTGATCCATTGAGCGTTATGTTAAGTGGAACATTTGTGGCTCTGTTTCCAAACTGTATGAAGTAGGTCTTGTCAGTATTTAGAGTAAGTTTATTAGTCGTCATCCATGTTGAAATTTTCTGTAATTCGGCATTAACAGTGTTGGCCAGTATGACTGGATTTGGGTGAGAGAAGACATACGTTGTGTCATCTGCAAATAATATGGGTTTGAGTAGTTGTGATGCATTCGGTAGGTCATTGATGTAAATGAGGAATAGGAGTGGACCCAGTACACTTCCTTGAGGGACTGTAATTTGTTGTGTGGAAGAGTTCGCTCCATTTGTGTACACGTATTGGCTTCTGTTACTGAGGTATGAGTTTAGGTAGTTGAGCGAGTGCCCTCTTATACCATAGTGTGCTAATTTTGTGAGCAGTAAATCATGGTCGACTGTATCAAAAGCTTTGCGTAGATCAATGAAGATTCCCAGTGGGACTTCTTTCTTCTCAAGTGCGGTGTATATTAACTCTAGCATGTGTATCCTGGAGTTTACCTGGAGAGAGTTCCAGGGGTCAACGCTCCTGCGGCCAGGTCTGTGAACAGGCTACATGTTGGATCAGAGCCTGATCAACCAGGCTGTTACTAATGGCCGCACGCAGTCCAACGTACGAACCACAGCCTGGCTGGTCAGGCACCGACTTTAGGTGCCTGTCCAGTGCCTGATTGAAGACATCCAGGGGTCTATTGGTAATCCCCCTTATGTATGCTGGGAGGCAGTTGAACAGTCTTGGGCCCATGACACTTATTGTGTTGTCTCTCAACGTGCTAGTGGCACCCCTGCTTTTCATTGGGGGGATGTTACATCGTCTGCCGAGTCTTTTGCTTTCGTAGGGAGTGACACTCGTGTGCAAGTTTGGTACTAATCCCTCTAGGATTTTCCAAGTGTATATAATAATGTATCTCTACCGCCTGCGTTCCAGGGAGTACAGGTTTAGGAACTTCAAGCGTTCCCAGTAATTGAGGTGGTTTATTGCAGTTATGCGTGCAGTGAAGGTTCTCTGTACATTTTCAAGGTCAACAATTTCACCTGCCTTGAAAGGTGCAGTTAGTGTGCAGCAATATTCCAGCCTAGATAGAACAAGCGACCTGAAAAGTGTCAACATGGGCTTGGCATCCCTGGTTTTGAAAGTTCTTATTATCCATCCTGTCATTTTTCTGGCAGATGTGATTGCTACAGTGTTATGGTCCTTGTGAATGAATGGTTCAGAGAACCGACGAGTTGGTAAATTAGACACATATGCAACACTTGGGTATCTTTATTGAGGAAACGTTTGCCACACAGTGGTTCATCAGTCCATACAAGGAGAATCGTGAAGAACAGGAGGAGTGTGAGGTTGTCAGTCCTCAATCTTGAGTCGATGTGTTCAGTCCTCAATCAACATCGACTCAAGATTGAGGGACTGACAACCTCACATCCTCCTGTTCTTCACGATTCTCCTTGTATGGACTGATGAAGCCACTGTGTGGCGAAACGTTTCTCAATAAAGATACCAAGTGTTGCATATGTGTCTAATTTACCAACTCGTCGGTTCTCTGAACCTTTCATTCACATCCTGTCTGACACTGCAACATCTTGGTATCTTAATACAGGGATTTCTTCGCTTGCCTATTCCTTGGGCACGACCTACTTCCACATTGAACAAATGTGACACCTCCTACAACTGCTGCACCTCTCCTGTCTACAGTATATAAGCTTCCTCTGCTCATATGCTGTTATTCTATTCAAGATTGATGGACTGACAACATCGACTCAAGATTGAGGGACTGACAACCTCACACTCCTCCTGTTCTTCACGATTCTCCTTTGTATGGACTGATGAAGCCACTGTGTGGCGAAACGTTTCCTCAATAAAGATACCCAAGTGTTGCATATGTGTCTAATTTACGTTATGGTCCTTGAAGGTGAGATCCTCTGTCATGATCACTTCCAAGTCTTTGACATTAGTTTTTCGCTCTATTGTGTGGTTGGTATTTGTTTTATACTCCGATGAGATTTTTTATTTCCTCACGTTTTCCATATCGGAGTAATTGAAATTTCTCATCATTGAACTTCATATTTTTTTCTGCAGCCCATTTAAAGATTTGGTTGATGTCTGCTTGGAGTCTTGTAGTCTCTTCAATGGTGGACACTGTCATGCAGATTCGGGTGTCATCTGCAAAGGAAGACATGGCACTGTGGCTGATATCCCTGTCTAGGTCTGATATAAGGATGAGGAACAGGATGGGAGCGAGTACTGTACCTTGTGGAACAGAGCTTTTCACCGTAGCCGCCTCAGACTTTACTCTGTTGACTACTACTCTTTGTGTTCTACTTGTTAGGAAATTATAGATCCATCTACCCACTTTTCCTGTTTTTCCTTTATCACGCATTTTGTGTGCTATCACACCATAGTCACACTTATCAAAGGCTTTTGCAAAGTTTGTGTATATAACATCTGCATTCTGTTTGTCTTCTAGAGCATCCAGTACCTTGTCGTAGTGGTCCAGTAGTTGGGACAGACAGGAGCGACCTGCTCTAAACCCATGCTGCCCTGGGTTGTGTAATTGATGGTTATCTAGATGAGTGGCGATCTTGCTTCTTAGAACCCTTTCAAAGATTTTTATGATATGGGACGTTAGAGCTATTGGTCTGTGGTTCTTTGCTATTGTTTTACTGCCGCCTTTGTGAAGTGGGGCTATGTCTGTTGTTTTTAGTAACTGCGGGACGACCCCAGTGTCCATGCTCCCTCTCCATAGGATGTTAAAAGCACGTGATAGGGGCTTCTTGCAGTTCTTGATGAACACCGAGTTCCATGAGTCAGGGCCTGGAGCGGAGTGCATGGGCATGTCATTTATCGCCTTTTCGAAGTCATGTGGTGTCATGGTAATGTCAGATAGGCTTGCGTCTACCAGGTTCTGTGGCACTCTCATAAAAAAATCATTTAGGTCTTCAACTTTCAGTCTGGTTAGCGGCTCGCTAAAAACTGAGTCATACTGGGACTTAAGTAATTCACTCATTTCCTTGCTGTCATCTGTGTAGGACCCATCTCGTTTTAGTAGGGGCCCAATACTGGATGTTGTTCTCGACTTTGTTTTGGCATAAGAAAAGAAATACTTTGGGTTTCTTTCAATTTCATTTATGGCTTTTAGTTCTTCCCACATTTCTTGATTCCTGTAAGATTCCTTTAGTTTTAATTCGATGTTTGCTATTTCTCTGACCAGTGCCTCCCTAAGTATTTCAGATATATATTGGCCTCTTGTAGCCGCTCTGTTATTCTTTGCCTTCGCCTGTATAGGGAGCGCTTCTCTCTTTCTAGTTTACATCTTCTCCTCCTTTTCCTTAAGGGAATTTGCCTTGAGCAAACCTCAAGTGCCACAGAGTTGATTTGTTCTAGACATAGGTTAGGATCCGTGATGCTTAGGCTATCTTCCCAGTTTATATAATTTAGGACTTGGTTTACTTGGTCCCACCTTATGGTTTTGTTATTGAAGTTGAAATTGGAGAAGGCTCCCTCGCGACTGATCACATTTTGTCGATCTGGGGCCCCCCTCATACATGTTTGGACCTCTATTATGTTGTGATCTGAGTATATCGTTTTTGATATGATGACATTTCGTATCAGATCATCATTGTAAGTGAAGATGAGGTCCAGTGTATTCTCCAATCTCGTAGGCTCTATTATTTGCTGGTTTAAGGTGAATTTGGTGCAGAGATTTAAAAGCTCGTGTGTATGCGAGTTTTCATCTGAGCTGCCTCCTGGTGTTATCTCTGCTACCACATTATTTGCAATATTCCTCCATTTTAGGTGCCTTAGGTTGAAGTCCCCCAGGAGCAAGATGTTGGGGGCAGGAGCTGGAAGGTTTTCCAGACAGTGGTCAATTTTCAGAAGCTGTTCCTGGAATTGTTGGGACGTTGCATCCGGAGGCTTGTATACAACCACGATGACCAGGTTTTGATTCTCGATCTTTACTGCTAAAACTTCAACTACATCATTTGAGGCATTTAGTAGTTCTGAGCATATAAGTGACTCTGTGATATACAGGCCAAACCCCCCATCCTTTTGCCTGTTCACTCTGTCACATCTGTATAGGTTGTAGCCAGGGATCCATATTTCATTGTCCAAGTGATGCATCATTTGTGCTTTTGTTGGTCCTGAATCCAAACTGACAGGGGATGAGTACGTCGTGTGAGACGAGGTAGGAATAGATCTGTCTATGAATTAATTTTTCAAAGATTTTAGAGAGCAGTGGTAAATTAGATATTGGTCTATAATTATTCAAGTCTGTTTGATCACCTCCTTTGTGGATCGGGGTGACCCTTGCTATTTTGAGAATTGAAGGGAAGGTAGAGGTTTCAATGGATTTATTGAAGAGTGTTGCAATAATTGGTGACAGTACCTGTGAAGCTTTTTTGTACATAAAAGGTGGTAAGCTGTTTATGTCTCCTGCCTTGTTTTTAAGGGTGTTGATTATGAGCGAGACTTCAATTGGGTTGGTAGGAGCTAGGAATAGTGTATTAGGGTAGGTGTTTGTGAGGTAGTCTGTTGGACGGGTGTTCGAGCTTGGGATTTTACTCGCTAGATTCTTTCCTATGGTGGAGAAGAAAACATTAAGTCTGTTTGCTGTCTCAGTTGGTGAGAGTAGGGGTTCATCTGTTTTTGATAATTTGATGGTATTGTTCTTGGATATCTTTTTATTTCCTAGAATTTCAGATAGGGTTTTCCAGGTCTTTTTCATATCACCTTTTATGTTATGTAGTCTGTTCTCATAATACAATTTTTTTGACCTTATCAGGCTGGTAAGGGTTGATGAGTAGCGTTTGGATTGTTCTCTGGTTATTAGA
>WNWK01056963.1:0-10868 GCA_009830355.1 Cherax destructor
CGCAAGAATAACCTAAGTTTTCCATCAAATTTCGTACTTTTGGTGTCATTACCATCGGAAAAGATTCTCTATCATTTCATAAGAAAAATAATTTTTGTTTTTAGAATATTATGCGACATAGAATGACTGTTTCAAAAATGGGCTTCGACAGTCAAAGGGTTAAAAATAAAATGAATTATTGTTATACGCAATAAATATTTCACAGATTTTTAAAAAATCATATGAAAAGTCCACAAAAATATATATTTTTTCAATATTTTCACAGCTTCAAAAATTTGTGGAACATTAAAAAATTAAGAAAAATGTGTTAAAATATTTTATTGCGTTTTCAACATTAAGAGGAAGTTTGAAGTTTTTTCTGACATGCCTCATATTTTATCTAAAATACATAAATTATCAGTTTTAATCGAAACTGCTGCTAGACTTGCCTTATCGGAAAAGTAAGAAAAGTTGGCAATTTGATTATGATAGTCACAGTTGAAGTTGAAAATTAATGACAAAACCTGAATCTAGTGAATGAAGCTTATTAAGAAAAAGGGAAATGTGGAAATATTAAGTAAATATAAGAAACATGAGAGATAATAAAAGAAACATAATTGCTATAGTTATGTCAAAAGGAAAAAAACTCATATTGCAGAACCAGTTCCCACTCAGATTATGAAAGATTTGAGAAAAGAGTGAAGTGGAAATTTTAAAATGTAATTACAGACAGTTTTCATATCTCTTCCCTTGACTATTTAACTAACGAATCTTGAGTCTTCAGTATACACAAATAAAAAAAAAATTGAACCCAAGACAATGAACCTCTGCACCTTAGAAAACTCTGGATTAGTTGTGTTCACATACAAGGTTTAAGAATTTAGAGATGTCAAGGGGAAATATCTTCAATAAGCAATGAGTAGACAGTTGTTACACAGATGCCCCACACTAAGGTTTACTGTGAAGTAAAAAAGTAAGACAGGAGAGCATATCTAATTCTGGTTTAGAGAATGCTGGCTTGCTGAGTCAGAGAAGCCTTAAGTATGTAATAATATTGGTAGAATTACCGACAATATGTTAAGTAAAAGGACACAATTGCAACTAATGTGACATTTTATTGTGGCAACGTTTCGCTCTCCAGGAGCTTTCTCAAGCCGTTACAAGCGATAAATGGACATAGTTGGTATATATATACTGTCAAGGTGAGGTGAAAAAACTAGTGGTGTTAGAAAAACAAAACAAAGGCAGCTTCACCATCTCTGAAGTCTTAGCAAGAATCCTCCTGAAAACAGTAAACCCTACCATCACAAAGTCTCTCCTGTTAGTTTAGCACATCGTAGATGTGGAACACTCTACTGGCCTTCATATTTCAACCTCCAGCAGAAATATTTGTCTAACCTATTGTTATACTACCCAAGTATTTGTTTTATCACCTTTTACTCACGTGCATATTGATTGTTCTACCTTATTGTATTACTACTACTACTACTAAATACTACTTATATCACTACTATTTCTAACACTAGTTTTTCACCTCACCTTGACAGTATATATATACCAACTATGTCCATTTATCGCTTTAAGGCTTGAGAAACTCCTGGAAGGAAAGCGTTCACAATAAAATGTCACATTAGTTGCAATTGTGTCCTTTTACTTAACAAGCCTTAAGTATGGCTGGCTAGCAAGCAAGACCCTAGATAACAGGATTCCTTGAAGTGTCCATGTAGTTCCAAACTTTTATGGTGGTCCTGTATCAATGACAAAGATTCTTTTGTACAATGACTGAATATTGGTGATGATTTTTTGTGTAGAAATATTTCAGTGCTGTTGTGAAACATTCTAATAGCCTTTACAAACCATTTTCAAATGACTGCCATTTTCCAGAATGATTTATCATTTAAATTTCTCAATCATTTTATCCTCTATTTAAATAGGCAGTTCCCACTATAACAACAATGAACTGGGATGCTGGTTTCAAGTGACTGATTTTAACTATAAGCAGCATAAGACATTTTCAAAATTAATCAATTACAATATAATCTTATCTAACTTCACAATATAACCCAGGAAGTGCTATATAAAAAACTAAAAATGCATACCAGTATGCAATACAGTGGACCCCGGTTTTCGTGATTTTTCGTTAAAGAATGTTGTTCAAGTGCCATTACCAAACGAATTTATCCCCATAAGGTATAATGTAAAGTAGACTAGTCCTTTTAGACCCCAAAAATACACTTACAAAAGCATTTAAAAAAATACACTTACATAAAAGGGCGAGTTTGGAGCAGGACGAACACCAGGGGTCCACTGTATACAGTGGACCCCCGAGTTTCGTAAACCCCGGAAATCGTACATTTATGTAAGTATAATATTGTAAGTGCTTGTGGAAAAGTATTTTTGGGGGTCTGAAATAGACTAACCTATGTGAAATTTTTTCTTAAGGGAGTAAATTCGTTCGGTAATGGCACTTGAGCAGACTTCAAGAGTGAAGTTTTTACGAAACTCGGGGGTCCACTGTACTTCTAAACACACTGGCCGTCTCCCACCGAGGTAGGTTACCAGAAAAAGAAGAAACAAAGTTTTTCTTTTTACATTTAGAAATTACATTGGTACCTCACTTGTTGCCTGCATTAGTTGAAGAACAAATCAGTTTTCGAACAAGGAATCTGAGAGAAAAAATGTCCTGGTTTTCGTACGTTCTCTTGGTTATCGACCGACAACGCAAACAGCTCAGGTCAAGTGCTCACAGAATGCACACTGGACAATGAGTCAATGAAAAACAGTTACACAGTGATTGGAAAGTGCTTGGAAAACGAGTTGCTGGAGGAGTTCAGTTTATATGAAGTTCTTGCCTCTAACCACTCCTCTCATCCAGCCCATGAACCAGCAGGTCATTTCTAACATCAAAGCACTTTTGAAAGGGGGCTTGAAATCACTTCAGAAACAAATTTAACCATCAGAGTTCTGGAAGGACTGTTTCAATATCCTCACCTGCTTGAGGCTTATAGACAAAACCTGGGGAATGTGTCTTCCAGGACCATGCAGTCAGCATGGAAGAAATTGTGACCTGAATTTGTGGCCCAGGAATTTTGAAGGTTTTGAAGATGAGCCTGAGCCAGTAGAATATTGTCCCTGGGAAAGATCCTGAGCCTAGAGGTGACTGAAAATGATGTAGAGTTGGTGGAGGAGCACAGAACTGAACTCAAAACAGAAGAATCTGTAGACCTCCAGAAGGAGCAGCAACAGATTGCAGCAGAGGAGCTGTCATCAGAGGAAGAGGAAGGAAATGTGTGCTAAATGACGTGAAGTGCAGGAGTTTGCTGAAAAATACCATCCAGACAAAGCAGTGGTCATCTCTCACTCTAACGTGTATAATGACAGTGTAATGTCTCGATTTAGACAAGTGTTAAAACAGAGCTTGAAACAAACCTCACTGGACAGGTTAGAGAGAAAGAACCAGTGAGCCATAACAATGTGTTAGTGGTGAAAAGAGACAAAGAAGAGAAACAACACCAGAAGGACAGTTGCCTGACAAATTAATAGAAAGTGGCTCTCCTTCCAAGCAGTAACATACCCCCTCCACCTTCTGCTTCCAGTATGCCATTAGCTCTCCTCTAACAGGTAAGAGGCAGTTAAATTTTCATTTACTGTACAGTACGTATTTCAGTTAAAGTTTCTTTTAGTATTCATTTTTAGTTTTATGTAATACTGTAATGTAGTACATTTTTAATAAATTATTATACATATTGTCATCTGGGGTCTGGAAATGTATTAATTCTATTTACATTATTCCTTATGGGAAAAATTGCTTTGGTCATCGTTCATTTTGGGTGTCAAATCGACATCTGGAATTAATTAAATTTGACAACCGAGGTTGCACTGTATATATGTAAAATAAATGTACACTTATAAATAAATAAATATAAATACAGTGGAACCTCGGTTAACGACGGTCCCCAAACTCGCCCTTTTATGTAAGTTTATTTTTTTAAATGCTTTTGTAACTGTATTTTTGGGGGTCTAAAAGGACTAGTCTATTTTACATTATTCCTTATGGGGATAAATTTGTTTGGTAATGGCACTTGAACAGCATTCTGGAACGAAAAATATCGTTAACCGAGTACCACTGTATATACAGTGGACCCTCGGTTTTCATGCACCTCCAAACTCGAACAATTATGTAAGTGTATTTTCGTAAGTGCTTTTGTAAGTGTACTTTTGGGGGTCTGAAATGACTAATCTAATTTACATTTATCCTTATGGAACAAATTCATTTGGTAACTGCACTCAAACAGCATTCTGGAAAGAATTTTCAATGAAAACCGAGGGTCCACTGTATATACAGTGGTACCTCGGTTAACGATAATCCGTTCCAGGAGCTAGGCCTCAACTCGAACTGGCCGAAAGTCGAACTAATAATTCCCATGAGAAATAATGTAAATACAATTAATCCGTTCAACCAAAATTTCACAAAAATCATTTTTAAAGAATAAATACTATAGTTTTACATACAGAAAAGAATGAGAAATAAATATAAAGAACTAATTTTAATGGATAAATGAACATTTAAATCAGTTTCACCTTTATTGAAGACTCCTGTTGGCATATGAGAGAGGCAGGAGAGTTTGTTAGGAGGCAGGACAAGATAGTCCTTCAATATGACAATAATATCAACTCTACAGCTTATTTATCTATCACAATTCATCTAATATGACATATAAACAATATTAATAACATAGAAACATGATATATACTGTAGAATGAATAAAATATGTCATTATGTATGAGAGGACTGGGGTAGTGTTATTGTTGTTGGGTTTATAAGGGCCACTGACCATAGCCGTAATATATAGTGGTGGTGGGCAGCAGTAGAACCGCCACCACCACTATTCACACTGAAACAATGTACGTAATTTATAATAAGAAATATTTACACTTTCCTTGGAAGAGATGGTGGCAGAGGGCAGCGTTGGTCTCAGTGCCCCTATATACCTCAAACAACAATGGAGTTAAGTTTCATGTCGTCATTTTTCTATCGCTTAACCCTTTGACTGTTTCAGACGTATATAGTATACGTCTTACGAGCCAATATTTCGGATGTATTTATACGCCTAAATTCTAGCGGCTTCAAATGAAGTGGGAGAAAGCTGATAGGCCTACATGTGAGAGAATGGGTCTGCGTGGTGGGTGTGTGCAGTATGAAAAAAATCGGGGACCCAGTGGTACATTGTGGGAGCGCCATGTTTGTAGTCCTTGTTCACCATGCCTAGCGGTAAGAAGTACCTCACTCCCCGGCGATGGAGGCCTTCCTTCCCAAGTGATAGTTCTAACAGCGATGGAAGTGCCAGTGAAAGTGAATTCCATGGTTTTCAAGAGGGTGTGACCGAAAGCAGTGCCCAGGATAACATAATTAGTGATGAAAACCCAGATGACCCACAACCTTCCACCTCTGGTGCTGGGCCGTCTCATTCACGTTCACCTGTACCAGAACGAAAGAGGAAACTATTTCAACGTGTAGAAGACTCTGATGTGAGCAGTGTAAGTGATGATGACAGTGATTTCAAAGCTATTGAAAGCAGTTCTAGTGGCACAGTGAGGGAGATTATTCCAGTGAAGCGGCAGTATGTACGACGCAACATGCGTTCTGGTAGTGTGCCATATGCTATTCCAAGGAAAAGGAGTAAATCTCGGAGTACATCTCTTGGCCCTACACCATGAATTGATAGTGAAGATGACGATATTGTTACAATGGGGATGCGTAATGTGTGTGGGGCAAGTGGTGGTGTTGGCGGTGGCATGAGTCATGTGCCACCACGAGCGGCCACGCTGCCCCACGCTGCTAACTCAGCACAACCACCATCAACCACCCCCACTTCCACAACCTGCACAACCACACTGCACAACCACAACCTGCGCACAACCTGCACACACACCTGCACAACCACAACCACCTGTCAATATCCAGTACGCACCAGCAGATCGCATCTGGGATTGGCAGCAAGGTGACAATTTTGTTCCCAATCCCCATGTCTTTGATGAAGCACAAAGTGGAATACGGCCATCGTGTACACTTGGGAACAATGCTACTGAACTGGAATGCTTTCAGTTAGTCTTCGATGAACCCCTGATGGACATTATTGTCAGGGAAAGCAACACATACTATGAGTACACCATGGCAAACACATTTCTTTCACCAAATTCACGGCTACACCAGTGGAAGGACACAACTGTGGCAGAGATGTACTTGTTCTTTGCCACAATAATGCTTATGCCACATGTTTATAAGCACACTGTCACCACATACTGGTCGACAGAACACCTGATTTCAACCCCAGGTTTTAGTGATATTATAACAGTGAATCGTTTTTTGATACTGTTACATATGCTTCATTTTCTGATAAAACCAGGCCTGACAGAAACGACAGGTTATATAAGATCAGGAATGTGTTTATGTACCTGAAACAAAAGTGCTGTATGTATTTTTATCCCTTCAGGAAGCTTGTTATTGATGAGTCTTTGATTTTGTTCAAAGGCAGACTGTCGTTCAAGCAGTATATACCAAGCAAGAGGAAACGCTTTGGTATAAAGTTATTTGTACTGTGTGATTGCAAAAGTGGTCTGGTTCTGGATCTAATTGTGTACACTGGCAGTAATACATTGAGAGATACCATGAAGTTATTGGGTATCTCTGGTGATGTGGTTAGAACAATGATGGAACCATATCTTGGTAAGGGGCATATATTATATACTGATAACTGGTACACAGAGCCCTTTACTCCAGTGATTTCTTGCAGTAAGAACATGACAAGAACGTGTGTGGCACAGTGCGTGCAAATCGTAAACATATGCCTAGGTTTGAGCTGGCAATCGTAGAGGTGAAGTGCAGGTGTTTGCTGCCAATGATATCATGCATTTCAGTGGCAAGACAAACGTGATGTCACATTGTTGACATCAGTTCACAGACATGAAATGGTAGACAGTGGAAGACAGAATACAGAGACCAATGAACCCATTCTAAAACCTGCAGCTGTGATGGACTACAACCTCAATATGCGCTTAGTGGACAAATGTGACATGCAGATTGGGTTTGCTGATTGTGTACGCAAAAGTTATAAGTGGTACATAAAACACTTTTTCCATCTTCTTGACATTTCCATGCTGAATGCTTATAACATGTACAAGTTGAAGACCAACAACAAACCCAAATATGGTGAATTTTGTTTGTCAGTCATCAGACAAATAATATTCAAGTACCAAGAGCAACACCTGCAATAGACCAGCGCCCACGAAATTATCAACACATGCCCTCTCGTCTGAGGCCTGGTGATCACTACCCCATATAAGTGCCTGCTACTACCAAGTGACCAGAGGTGTTTGTCTGTAAACTTAGCTCAAAACATGGCCCCTTTTATGTAGTGAGTGTATACCACTGTGCTTATACCCATGTTTCAAAGAGTTCCACAAGCTTGCGGAGTTCAAAGACTAGTCTATGTTACATTATTTCTTAAGGGAATAAATTCGGTTGGTAATGGCACTTGAACAGCATTCTGTTACGAAAATGGACAACACCGGGGTCCACTGTACTTCAAGAAAATGCTCAGAAGAGGTGTTTTGTCTGTAAACATTCCACAAAACGCCCACAAACATGCAGACACACTCGTTTATGTGTGAGGAGTGTAAGTACCACTGTGCTTATACCCATGTTTCAAAGAGTTCCACAAGCTGCAGGAGTTCTAGGAAAGTGTTCAGTGAGTGTACATATGTATATATATTATAGAACAATAGTAATGAACATTTTTTGTCGTTGTTTGTTTGTGTAAACAAGTTTTCTAAACAATATAAACATACTAATGTTTGTGAAATTATTGTGATGCAAACAACGAGTGTATATACAGTGGTACCTCGAGTTACGATGGTCCCCAAAATCGCCCTTTTATGTAAGTTTATTTTTTTAAATGCTTTTGTAGGTATATTTTTGGGAGTGTAAAAGGACTAGTCTATTTTACATTATTCCTTATGGGGATAAATTCATTTGGTAATGGCACTTGAACAGCATTCTCGAACGAAAAAATATCGTAACTCGAGGTACCACTGTACAGTCATAACCCGTGTTACGATGCTGTCATCTTACGTTATTTTCGAATACTGATATTTATAACGTAAAAAAATTGATTGCGATTAACGATGTTTGCTTCGTGTAACGACATTCGTACCGGACGTGTCCGCTGGCGCCCAGCTGACGCGCACTCCAGGGAGCGTCAGTGTGCTATTGTTTACAAGTGAGAGCGACCACCCACCCACACCCACGCATTCATACCAGTATATTGTCATTATTCCACTGTTTTTAGTGCTTGCAACTGCTAAATAAGCCACCATGGGCCCCAAGAAAGCTCCTAGTGCCAAGCCTGTGGTAAAGAATGTGCAGGGAGTGAAGCATTCATGCAGGGAGTGTAGCAGGCATGCAGGGAGTGTACAGGCATGCAGGGAGTGTAGCAGGCATGCAGGGAGTGTAGCAGCAGGGAGGGAGATGCAGGAGTGTAGCAGGGATGCAGGGAGTGTAGCAGATGCGGAGTGTAGCAGGATGCGGGAGTGCAGGATGCAGGGAGGTAGCAGGGATGCAGGAGTGTAGCAGGATGCAGGGAGTGTAGCAGGCATGCAGGAGTGTAGCAGGCATGCAGGGAGTGTAGCAGGCATGCAGGGAGTGTAGCAGGGATGCAGGGAGTGTAGCAATAGTGCATGCAGGGAGTGTAGCAGGATGCAGGGAGTGTAGCAAGGATGCAGGGAGTGTAGCATTCATGCAGGGAGTGCAATGCAATTAGCATTCATGCAGGAGTGTAGCATTCACAGGTAGATTACAAGTGTACATTCAAGAAAAGAACTTGGTACCTGCAGTGTTAATGGAAGGGATTCCCCTTCCAAACACTAGCATACTACTCCACCTTCTCCTCCTCCCGTCCTCCACACATCAACAACTCTTCAATAAATGTAAGTGACATGTTATTGTACAATATTTACATGTGTATTTAGGTATTATTCATTAAATTGTGTATTATTTAATGTCAAAAAGTTCTAAAAAATATTTTATTTAACTACTTTTGGAAGTCTTGGACGGATTAAATTTATTTCCATTATTTCTTATGGGGAAAATTGATTCGTGTAACGATTGTTTCGCCTTAAAATATGCCCTCTCTGACGGATTAATATCGTAAGTCGAGGTACCACTGTATATACATTGCACCTTACTGTGGTCTCACAGGCCACATAAGTTACATAAAAAAAGAAAATAGTGAAAAAAAACAAGAAATCTACGAATGGAAGTAAA
Organism: Cherax destructor; assembly: GCA_009830355.1. Lineage (NCBI taxonomy): Eukaryota > Metazoa > Arthropoda > Malacostraca > Decapoda > Parastacidae > Cherax > Cherax destructor. The sequence goes on from WNWK01056963.1 coordinate 9,302, forward strand.
CAGAAGTTTACCGAGTCAGCGGAATTCGCCGATGTTGCCATACGCAGCTCATATTGTGCCAACTTTATGCCTCCATATCTCGGTAAGTACTGATCGCAAAAATTTGTTTTTAGGCTTAAAACAATCAGAAAAATAATCCTAACATTTTGTTAAGAAAATTTTTTTTTTCGAATATTTCCCAACATAGAATGACAGTTTCAGAAAGGGGTCTCCGACAGTCAAAGGGTTAATAGCTTAACTTACTTGCTACACTTTATCCTGGCTGGTGCTATAGCCTTTATCGACTCATGCTGCTTTAGTATTGTACATATCTTAGAATCACTGAATCACTGTAGAAGGCACATTCTCCCCTCTCTCTTCCTCCTCCACTTTGGTACTTTGCTACAATTTCTTTCTTCAATTCTATCGTGTTTGTCACTTTCTTTACCAAAGAGCTGCCACTCTGAAGTTTCTTTGGGCCCATGGTGGCTTATTTCACAGTCACAATCAATAAAGAAGCACTAAACACAATGAATTTATTGTGAAATGTTTGGATGAGTGCACAGGGTAATGTTCACTCAAGGATAAACAAAGCTAGACTGACTCACAACGCGTGTGCAGGGAGGTGCACAAGTGTGGGCAGGCAGACAGGTCTGGTACGTGGGCCGAAACTCGGGGAAACGGCCAATAGTCAGGCTAAAATTGGGCCGAAAAAAGCGACCGAAACACGAGTCGGCCGATACTACTCAGAGTAGCCGAAACTCGAGGGTCCACTGTATTAGGAAGGAGGAGTATATGGAGAGAAAAAGAGGCTAAGAGAGTGGTAACGGAATGTAAAAAAAAAAAAGAGCAAATGAGAGTGGGCGAGGTGCTGTCAACAAATTTTGCTGAGAATAAGAAAAAGTTTTGGAGTAAGATTAACCAGTCAAGAAAGCTTACAGAACAAATGGATTTGACAGCTAAAAACAGAAGGGAAGAATTATTAGATGGGAAGTCAGAGGTATCAGGAAGATGGAGGGAATATTTTTAACCCTTTGACTGTCGCAACCCCAAATCCTGAGGTGTCTCCTGGTGTCGCAAAATATTAGAAAAAAAATTATTTTTTCTTATGAAATCATAGAAAATCTTTTTCCAATGGTAATGACACCAAAAGCATGAAATATGATGAAAAACTTACAGAATTACGCTCTCACAAAGTTAGTGATCTCGACGATATATACGCATAGGCGATTTCGCTGACTGAGCCCTATTTTCAGCCAATTCCATTGTCCTAGTCGACCAAACTCATAACTATTTCTTTAGAACTCCATTTGTTCTATCGATTGAGTACAAGAAAACACCAATTTACAGATTTCAACTACCCAATAAAGTGGTCAGAAATTGGCAATTTGGCCAATTTCATGCAAAATAAAAAAGATGTCAATTTCAAAATAGGGTCCAGAATAAACAATGCAGACATTCCTGGCACTAAAATAAGATTTTCTCTGTTCATTAGATGTCTTTAGGCCCCTTTTATATTACTCTTGCTTTCTATTTTGATTTTTTATTCACACAAAAATTAGAAGATTTACTGTTATGCAGACTACTG
>WNWK01056964.1:0-10868 GCA_009830355.1 Cherax destructor
TCCAAGCCCCGTCCTCCCTCCTACCCCCGTCCTCCCCCTCATCCCTCCTACCCCGTTCCCCCCCTCCTAAAAAAAACAATGAGGCAGAATACCGTGATTGGAATAATCACAAATAACCCACACACGGAGAGAGAAACTTACGACGTTTCGGTCCGATTTGGATCATTTACAAGGCAAGAGATTAATTTGATTTGATTGGTTCGTCAGGAACTGCGTCCTGACACGGGTCTTAATCCTAATATGACCCGTCTGGGGATCCCCGAACGAGACGTCGATATAATTCAGCTGTTCTGTAGCCCTTATAGGAATCTGGATGTAGTCCTTGTGCTTTTCCAAAGGCAAAATATTTTATAAACAACAACGGGCTGAGGCCATCAGGTCTTCACAGTAGTTCTGAATGTCTCTTTGTTTTCTTCTGAATCTATTAGGTCGCATATGATATCGGTGAAGAGAGTGATAATCGACATCATTTGTTGGCTCGTGGGAAATACTGGATGTCCTGCTATGTTCCCCTGGGTTACAGTGTTCCTCACTGGTGACTGTTGTGGTGCTGGGGTTGGCTGTAGTCTGTTCCTGAGGAATTGCGCCCGTCGGCTGCTGTTGTCGAGTGGGAGTATCAGAAGCTGGCTGAACAAGGACGCCACTCCGTCGATGTTCCCTCGGCTTCCTTCGTCGTCGTGGCCGGGGAAGTGGCCCTGGGTTCCGTGGTACTGTAGCCTCGTCTGGACGAGGCTGCTGCTCAGTGGTGAGGGCTTACTCGATGTTGGAAGCTGGACAACTGGGAATTTCCATGCTGCCGTACACGGCGGAGCCTCTCCGGGCAGTGCAGATTATAGGCATGATGCTTCTTGCGCGACAGTGAGGGAGCCAGTATATATGGCGAGGGAACAAGGACGGGACAAAAGAAGGAAGAAAGAAGGAAATGGAGATATAGATAATACTGGTAGTAAAAGTAGTAGAAAAAGTAGTAGTAAAGTAGGGAGTAGTTTTAAGGGACAAATTGAGAGAGAGAGGTTTATTAGTTGAAGTCTTATATCTCTGGGATAAATCTAGTGGTTGATCTCTGCACTCTTAAGCTTCGTCACATGAAAGGGCTTCACTCGGGTCTCGCGTCCCCGAGGGAAACTCTGACTACAAAGTGTGCAGTATCGTAAAACAATGTTTTACAGCGGAGGATGGGGATGAATGGGCAACCTGGAGTGAGCCAGACAGAGCCAGAGGTGATCTAGGTGGCTTGGATGACCCCGGGTGACCCATCTCAGTACGGTGATTCTGAAAATATATTTTTCCAGGAAACATCCAACTCTGGAGATTACTGGATGTTTATATTGAATGTTTCACGCTGGTCATGGACACCACACTCGTCCGTAAGGCGAGAACATACTTGTCGAAAAAGATTCTCAGGTCTTACCCCGGACAAAACCAAGAAATGGAATGCTATCAGGACGTCAAGACAGTAATGAGAGACGCAACATGTATCACCTTGTGAAGGTCATACATAAATACGACAGCAAAATAAAAAAATAATTACGTAATGAATACTGTGTCAACCGTTGAGATGTTAATGTTTTATAAATATGATTTCCTGACAGAAAACATTTATTTTTACAGTTAGTGTTAATAGTTATTTGTGTGTATATATATAAAATTTTTTATATATATATATATATATATATATATATATATATATATATATATATATATATATATATAATATGGTACAAAGATTTAAGAGATACATTGTTGATATAAAGATGGCATATACAATACACGAGGTGAGATACATGTCTAGTACATATTGTTACATGTTTGTCACTGATTATAATGCGAAATCTCATCCAGCTCTTCCGAGCTGGGGAGCGATATATATATATATATATATATATATATATATATATATATATATATATATATATATATATATATATATATATATATATATATGTGTTGTGTGTGTGTGTGTGTGTGTGTGTGTTTTGTTTGTTAAGATTTCGCAGAACAAGGTACTCAGTACTCTACTCATCGTACCACACTGGTCCGATAGTTTGGCGCCCACTTAAGTTAAGCGTTGATCCAAAGCAGCCAGCATTCAGGGAGGTGGTTAAAATCTTTCGTTGGTAGATGCATGCTAGAGATGAGATGAAAAACTCAGCCGCCTCCCTGAATGCTGGCTGCTTTGGCTCAACGCTTAGCTGGGCGCCAGAGTATTGGATCAGTGTGGGATGGTGTGTATATTTGCGTACTCTGCCATAAAGTTCGTAGGTTCGAGTCTCTTTCGGCCTGGGATTAGTACAGTGGGGTATGCTATAACGAACGGTTTACATAACGAACGGTAATTCTCTCATCCTCGGCCACCTATCCTGCTGAATAACACTAAGGTTAAAGTACAATATATTTTATTATTTTTTTGTACTAATTTATTATTTTTATTAAACTTTTTAATGATATTCTTTATAATTTGGTGTAGTGGGAATGACAGTTTCCTGGAATCCCTGAATCCATTAATTCCGGATAAAACGAATAATGTGCCTCCGTGAATGGTACAGATTTTGCCATTAAGGAAGTTGATGAAACTCGCAAGGAAACGTAGAGATCCAAATTACTGGCGAGAAAACTGGGAAGATTTAGTGAACAAATCTATTATATTTTTACTCAACATGATTAAAGATAAGTTTTAAAATTATAATATTTTCCAAAACATCACCGAATAGCAGTAAAAAATGTTAATCTCCTGGTCACGCATTAGCGAAACTTCTTGCCAAGCAAAACAAGTAAACACACAGACACAGATAGACACAGACAGACAGGCAGGCGGACAGGCAGACAGACAGACAGACACACACCTTACCTGCCTGCTGGATAATTTCTGAAGGGGTCCAGAGGGTAGGAGATAACGAGATAGCGATCAAAGGAGATGGCAGCCAGAGTCATGATGGAGGTGGTTCCCGTGATGGAACTCACAAACCCATATATGTCGCAACCGGGAAGGGGGGGGAGAGGGGGGGGTTACCTGCTGTATGTAGGGAGAAGAGAGTGATGCCCTTCAGGGGGGAGGCAGAGTTACTACCATTCTTGAGGGAGGGTGGGAGGGAGTATTACATAAGGAAGGGAAGGTCACCCTACAGGAGGCAGGGAGATAGGGTTCCCTGCATGAGGGGGAGACTCATCTTACAGAAGGGAGGGAGGAAATGTTACTTGCACGAAGTATGAGGAGAGTGGAACCCTACATGAGGGAGGGGGAAAGGGGGGGACGGGGGAGAGGTGTCCTACAGGAGGGACGGTGGGAGAGGTGCCCTACAGGAGGGACGGTGGGAGAGGTGCCCACATGAGGGACGGTGGGAGAGGGGGCCCTACAGGAGGGACGGTGGGAGAGGTGCCCTACAGGAGGGACGGTGTGAGAGGTGCCCTACAGGAGGGACGGTGGGAGGTGCCCTACAGGAGGGACGGTGGGAGAGGTGCCCTACAGGAGGGACGGTGGGAGAGGTGCCCTAAAGGGAGGGACGGGTGAGTCTGACCCTAATAGAGGGGAAATGTTAAAATATCTTTATAGTAATATCTGAAAATATTTTGTTCTTTTTTTTTGGAATTTAATTAAAATAATTAAATTTTATATCATGAACAAAAAAAAAATGTACTCTATTATGTTTCATGGGGCCTGTGGGGTGAATGTTATCATGTGACACTGTGGGGTGAATGTTATCATGTGACACGTGGGGTGAATGTTATCATGTGACATGGGGTGAATGTTATCATGTGACACTGTGGGTGAATTTATCATGTGACACGGGGAAATGAATGTTATCATGTGACACTGAGAATGTTATTATATGAATATGAAATATATTGTGAAAATCGAACATTATCTAAAAATAATTAATAATAATAATAATAATAATAATAATAATAATAATAATTATTATTATTATTATTATTATTATTATTATTTTATTATTATTATTATTATTATTATTATTATTATTATTATTATTATTATTATTATTATTATATACCCAAGTAAATTTTTGAGGACTGCATTTTTTGAGAGGTCGACAAATTAAATTTTTGAAAAACAATATGAATGCAATGGAAAAACCAACGGAATCAAAGCTTAATATATATAAAAGTATAGTGAAACACTCTGATTATTTGACACGAAGCTAAATAAGCACAAAAGCACAACTCCCCAAAGCAGTTACTCATTGCGTACTTTTTCCCCCCATGTAAAAAGGGGGAATCAAAATTGGAATTAGGAATTCCAAAAAAACTGGAATGCGAAAGAAATGAGGGGTGCGTGGAGTGTGCATCCATACTGAAAATATTATATAGAAACTCTAAATGAGACTAATTTAAAAAGGAAAAGACAGCCGGGGTTTAAAGCTGGTGGGCACCCACTGGACTAAGGAAGATTGTGATAAGTGATAATGATAAACTTTATTTATATAAAGAATGGTTTACAATAAGTTGATGTTAAGATAAGATTTGTTCGGGTTTTTTAAAACCCCGGGAAAGGGGGAGTATCAGGATAACCGAAGAAAGTCAATGGAAAATCTTTAGGAGGATAGTGCAAGAACATGGGGAAAGCATAAAAAGTCTTGGAAGACCATAAAAAAGTTAGCAGGAATACACGGGGGAGTATTATTTACAAGTTGTGTATTATTTACAAAATTTTGTATTATTTACAAGTTGTGTATTATTTACAAATTGTGTATTATTTACAAACTTTCTTGTAATAGTTAGAAACTGTCGTGAATTATTTATAAATTGTCGTGTATTATTTACAAATTTTGTGATTTTCTCAAATTGTCCATTTACAGATGAAAACTGAGAAAATACAAATATTCATTTCTTTATGGCATGAATAATTCGTAAAAATACAACGCTTTTCAACATAATGTTCAAACATTGTTGTTGTAGTAATCCCCGGGAAATGGACCCCTTCAGGCCACAATTCAATTTTCAGTCACAATATGACCCGATCCAATTTACAGTTGCCCGGAAAAGGAGACTCATTTGCAAAAGAAAGAAGTTTGAGATCACCGGAAAGACGGGAGAGAGAGAGAGAGAGAGAGAGAGAGAGAGAGAGAGAGAGAGAGAAAAGGGGGCAATAAAAGACAGTCGTATGACATGGGCAAAAGTTTTGATACTTTTTTTGAAATCATCAAACACTGGGAGAAAAGGGGATCGTGAATATTGTTTGATCATGCTTTTTTTTTTTCACAAAGGCACATGAAATTGAAAAACAAAAACTTAGGAACATTTCATTGACGATGGGGGAGTTCCCGACCATTTGCAGCCATTAATGACTGGGAAAGGGTTCAGACTGTAGCGTTCGCGATGTCAATAATCTGATAATTGGTCCTTCGTGGACTCCATTTCAGTCCACGACGGGCCAAAACTCGTCTAGAGTTTTTCTCAAACTGTGAGTTACGACTTGTTCCAGCCACGTTAATGTGAGTTATGGCTGGGGCTTCAAAGAGTGTTTCTGTTGTGGGTTTTTTAGAAGGACCTGCCTACTATGGGCAATAAGCCTGCAGAGGTTTATCCTTTCTTATGTTCTTAGGGGTTTATTTGGTGAGCTGACAGCCCGCATTACAGTGTGTGGTAAGATGGTCTTTTCAACAACAAGAGACCCAGTCACTGAAGTTTCCCAGGATAACCACAGATGGGAGCACCAACCGTCAGTGTCTGCTGTGAAAGCTCCAGTTGTCAGCAACTGTAAACCACCTTGCAAGCAATACTTATCAGTGACTGAGCTGACATTTCTTTAACTGTCCATCCTACCTGTATCATAGCTATCAGTGCCTGTCAGCACCTACACTATCATGCCTGTCAGCACCACACTATCATTGCCTGTCAGCACCTACACTATCATTGCCTGTCAGCACCTACACTATCATTGTTAAATTAGACACTTTAAACACTTGGGAGGGACTGATAACCTCAAACTCCTCCTCTCCTACACCTTTCTACTTTGTATTGACTGATGAAGCCACTGTGTGGCGAAACGTTTCCTCAATAAAGATACCAAGTGTTAGATAAATGGTTCAGAGAACCGATAAGCCATCTCTACGGCCGTTTGCTACACTTCCAACAACTTGTCGGTTCTCTGAACCATTTATCTACATCCTGTCTGACACAGCAACTTCTTGGGTTCTTGATACAAAGGGATTCTTCAACTTTTTGCCCAAACCTTTGGACAAGGACTTATTTCGACTAGTGGTTGATACCACTTGACCTGCCTCCTACTGCTGCATCTCACCTGATTACAGCATTGCCATCTCTACGGCCGTTTGCTACACTTCCAACAAGATTGATGGACTGAACACATCGACTCCAGGCCGAGGGACTGATAACCTCAAACTCCTCCTCTCCTTATACCTTTCTACTTTGTATTGGACTGATGAAGCCACTGTGTGGCGAAACGTTTCCACAATAAAGATACCCAAGTGTTGCATATGTGTCTAATTTAACATACCCAAGTGTTGCATATGTGTCTAATTTATAACTTGTCGGTTCTCTGAACCATTCATCTATACACTATCATTGCCTGTCAGCACCTACACTATCATTGCCTGTCAGCACCTACACTATCATAGCCTGTCAGCACCTACAATATCATTGCCTGTCAGCACCTACACTATCATTGCCTGTCAGCACCTACACTATCATTGCCTGTCAGCACCTACACTATCATTGCCTGTCAGCACCTACACTATCATTGCCTGTCAGCACCTACACTATCATTGCCTGTCAGCACCTACACTATCATTGCCTGTCAGCACCTACACTATCATTGCCTGTCAGCACCTACACTATCATTGCATGTCAGCACCTACACTATCATTGCATGTCAGCAATCCATACTGTTGCTTCAATACACATTGTTCCAGACTATGGAACAAAACTCTCCTCCAGGCTGAGGAACTGACCACCTAAAAACTACGTCCCAAGGGTGATGGGCTGATTACATCGTCTTTACATCTCTAATGCTTCTGCTGCCTCTGTACTCGACTGAAGAAGCCTACTGTGTAGGCGAAACTTTTCCCGGAATATACGTAACTGTTACACATGTATCTTACATATCAACCCAGCTATCAGTGTCACGACTGTCACCTCCTGTTATCGCCTTAGCTACTCCACTGATAACGAAGGGCAGCCAACGTAGGAACACTTAATACGAAGATAAAAAAAAATTAATATAACGAAGATGATAAATATGAAAATGACTAAAAACGGAAGCCTGATTCGGAAAAAAAAAATAAGACTTGCAAAAAAGGTCTGGCGAAAGGCATCTCCAGTGTCAGCAGGATAATGTTTCATGGTTTTCTAACAGACAGATTTGATTAAAAATATGAAGTCTTGAAACAGGGCGGTCCAAGGATGCCAGAGGATACCTCCTTAAAAAATACGTATGTGATTTTATTAACCAGGCAGATGGATCCATCTTGTTCCTCATCCTCATATCGGACATAGACAGGGATATAAGACACAGTGCCGTGTCTTCCTTTTCAGATGACACCGAATCGCATGACAGTGTCCACCATTGAAGACACTGCAAGACTCCAAGCAGACATCAACCAAATCTTTAAATGGGCTGCAGAAAACAATATGAAGTTCAATGATGAGAAATTTCAACTACTCCGATATGGAAAACGTGAGGAAAATAAAATTTCATCGGGAAAATAAAACAAATTCCAACCAAAATAGAGCGAAAACTAATTCAAGGACCTGGGAGGATCATGTTTGAGGATCTCCCTTCAAGGACCATAACCGTACAATGCATCTGATAGAAAATGCGGATGGATAATGAAACCTTCAAAAAACGGATGCCAAGCCCATGTTGACCTTTCGCTTGCTATTTAGGTGGAATATTGCTGCACACAAACTGCACCCTTTTAAGGCAGGTGAAATTGCTGAACTAGAAAAAGTGGGGAAACCCTTTACAGCACCCTAACTGGGTAAACCCCCTCAGTTACTGGGAACGTTGAAGTTCCTAAACATGTACTCCCCAGAACCAGGGGGAAAAGATACAGTTTTTTATACACTTGGAAAATCCAGAGGATTATTACCCAAAATTGCACACGAGATCCCTTTCCCACGAAAGCAAAGACTCGGCAGACGATGCAACACCCCCAATGAAAAAAGGGGGGCCACTACACGTTGAAGACACACAAAAGTGCCAGGGCCCAAGACTGTTCAACTGCCCCCAGCGTACATAAGGGGATTCCCCGACCCCTGGCTGTCTTCAAGCAGGCACTGGACAGGCACCTAAAGTCGGTCCTGACCAGCCAGGCTGTGGGTTTTACGTCAGTAATATGTACTGAACAGATTGATACATTTTGTGGTGTATTATAAGTAATTCTAGGGGAGTTGTGATCCCTTGTTACTTTGGGCGTCAAGGCCCGCGATGTGGGGAACAAAGGGGCTCCCGCATTTTCGTCATAGGCATAGAACTGGACAGGGTGGGTGGGTATTATTCCCTCTCTTTCTTAATATACGCGTTTACCATCCATCCGTGATTTTCCCCTTGTGACTACCTTCATCCCCAAAAGAACCCCACATAACACGTACGTCGGACTACGTACGGCCAGCGGTAACAGCCTGGTTGATCAGACTCTGATCCACCATGAGGCCTGGTCACAGACCTGGCCGCGGGGGCGTTGCCCCCCGGAACTCTATCCAGGTAAACTCCGGGGGAGAGTCGGTGACAACAGTTATGAAAACCCCCGGTTTGTGTTGAGCAGATGGAAGATTGAGTCCTCTTAATTTGCGCCGAATGACCCACACGGGTTTAGCGCTTCGCTAGTTCCTCACTAGTTCTTCATACCCTTCCCTAGTTTTCACTATCCTTCACTAGTGTTTCCCTTCCTTCACTAATTCTTCAATAGCGTTTTACTAGTGGTTTACTATCGCTTCACTAGTGTTTCACTAGGGGCTTCACTAATGTTTCCCACTAGTGCTTCACAAACCCTTCACTAGTGTTTACGCCTAATTGGTTCACTCAAGTGTTTTAAATTATGGTTCCTAACTTGAAAAACATACAAGAATGTGGGGAATAACGTAATCATTCGCTTAATTCTACATAAACAGGGTAATCATTCACCTCAGATATTGAGCTGCTTCGCCTTATTCAACCATCTTCATAAAAAGATTCATTTTTGGTTTATTCTATTAATGTTTATTTTCTTCAGGGCTCAACGCAGCAAACTTTTTCCCCCTTTTAAAAAACCCAAAAAATTAAGAGGATAAGTTAAAAACCCCGGGGGCCCCCCTATAAACCAGGAAAACAACAATAAAAAAGATACTATATAAGTTTTCATGGCCCTGCCCCCACAAAAAAAACGTGATGAAGTAGAGAGATAGTTTTTGATCCGGGGAAATTTACGTGATCTCCCCCCCCCGTCCTTATTCCTTGAGTAGGACCTGATTCATCCCCAAAAACCCCCAAAGGAACTAGACTTTATTTTTCCCCTGGCTTAAACAAAATTTGAATGCCTTCCATTTTCCTTAAAATCCCAAAAGGGTTTTTGGGTCTTTCTTCTGATTAGAATATAGCAATAAATTGTAATATTTTAATCACAAATTTGCGGATTCTCTGCGATAACTGGAAAATGCTTTTTTGGGGTCAGCTTCGAACTTTTTCCCCGGGGGAAAAAAAACCCTTTTTTATGTTATTCTGTGCAAATTTTTTTTTTTTTTCTTAGTCAAATTGGCATCTGGGAAAAAAATGGAAAAAAATCTCTTCTGATCGGAAAAAAAAGTGACTTTAAAGTTAATTTGGTTTTATGGGGTTTAAAACCCAATTTTAATGTTCTTTTTAAATGTCTTTAAAACTGTGGGCCCTCAAGACCCTTCATAAATATTTTATTGGGTTAAAAAAAAATGAAAAAAATTGGGCATATTAAAAAAGTTTTGGTCCTGGGATTTATAAACCCCCCGGACCGAAACTTTCCTAATTATGTCCCATTGTTTTAACGTGTCTTTATAAACCAACCCAGGTAAACTCTTTTAAAAAAAATTTTTTCAAACATTTTTTATTTTTGTACCAAAAACCCTTTTTTTTCCCAAAGCTGGTCATCTTGGGAAAAAAACCCCAATTTATTTAGCTTTTTGGGGGGGTCCCCGTTTTCCCCCTTCTGGGAGAAATTGGAAAAATTGCGACACTGCTGTTCATGGGTGTTATCTGAGTGCCGCACCTGATTCCTTTAAAACTTTCCCCCCCTAACCCCGGGGAAAAAAAACTTCTGAGTTGCTGCAACTTAATGTGCTAGTGTATTTTCGGGGTATTGGTCTCTTTGAAAGGTTTGAATTAGATTTAGATACTATATGTCCAATTTTTTTAATTTTTTTTTAAGAAATTTGAATATTAGATTCCATTAATGACTTATGAATGCCTCTTCTGATCCATTCAAATCTTTACTCAGCAAAGATATTAACTGCATTTTTAACTTATGCCCCATCACATATTTCCCAAACGTGTACATTGGGGCGCAAGGGATTATGGCGAAAGAAACAGCCGTTTTATTAATGTATAGAAAAAACCCCGGCAATACGAAAAAAACAATGACAGCTCAAAATAGCCAAAAGACAAAAATAAATTTCAAAATGTTCCAAACAAAAAAATTAGCCTAAAAAAATTTTCTTCACGTGGAAAAAGACGCCCAATTAGGTTTGGTGCGTCACGTTTTCATCTGATGCAAACTGGGGGGAAAGTTGCTCCCCGGGGGCCCGGGCCCCAAAAGGGGCTTGGGTGCAAAAAAATGCCCCAAAGGGAAAAAGGGGGGTTAGGGGCCGGGGAAAAAAGGGTTTCCCCCAAAAAGGGCACTTTGAAATTTGTCTTTTGGCAACAGTTACTGGGTCAATTCAAG
>WNWK01056965.1:0-10867 GCA_009830355.1 Cherax destructor
TGGGTTGACTATTAAGCAGGAAGGACTAGAGTACAGTGACTAAGCCAGGGATCGTCCTGTCAAAGACAAAGCTATGCAGGATTTTTTAAATGCTTTTATAAGAGGCTTGGGGGTCAAAGAACTAGTACTTTATTTTGTGTGGACTAAAGAGAATAGGCTGGGGTGTGAAGGCAGAGAGGCCTGGGGAATGGACTAAGGCAGGAGAGGCCTATGGTGTGACTAAAGCAGGAGAGGCCTAAAGGTGTGACTAATCAGAGGCTGGGTGTGACTAGCAGGAGGCTGGGTGTAACTAAGGAAGGAGACCTGGGGTGGACTAAGGCAGTGAAGCCTGGGGGTGTGACTAAGATAGGAGAGGCTGGGGTGTGACTAAGGCAGGAGAGGCTGGGGGTGTGACTAAGGCAGGAGAGGCCTAGGAGTGTGACTAAAGAAGGAGAGACCTGGGGTGCTAAGGCAGAGAGGCATGGAGGTGACTAAGCAGAGAGCCTGGGTGTGACTAAGGGATGAGAGGCTTGGGTTGTGACTAAGGCAGGAGAGGCCTGGGGGTGTGACTAAGGCAAGAGAGGCCTGGGGATGTGACTAAAGCAGGAGAGGCTGGGGGTGTGACTAAGGTAGGAGAGGCTTGGGAGTGAGACTAAGGCAGGAGAGGCTTGGGGGTATGACTAAGGCAGGAAAGGCCTGGGTGTGACTAAGGCAGAAGAGGCTGGGGTGTGACTATATCAGGAGGGGGGTGTGACTAAGGTAGGAGAGGCTGGGGGTGTGACTAAGGCAGGAGAGGCTGGGTGTGTGACTAAGGCAGGAGAGGCTTGGGGTTGACTAAGGCAGGAAGGCCTGGGTGTGACTAAGGCAGAAGGGCTGGGGTGTGACTAATCAGAGAGGCTGGGTGTGAATAGGCAGGAGAATCTGGGGTAGACTAAGGAAGTGAGGTGGGGTGTGAATAAGGCAGGAGAGGCCTGGTTGACAAGGCAGGAGGCGTGGAGTGTACTAGGCAGGAAAGCCTGGGGTGTGACTAAAGCAGAAGGCTGGTGATATCAGGAGGCTGGGTGTGACTAAGTAGAGGCTGGGTGTGACTAGCAGAGGCTGGGTGTACTCAGAGAAGCTGGGTGTGCTAGGCAGGAAGCTGGGGTGTGATTAAGGCAGGAGGCTGGGTGTGACTAAGAGGAGAGCTGGGGTGTACTAGGAGAGGCTGGTGTGACAAGGCAGAAGCCTGGAGGACTATATCAGAGGCTGGGTTTGACTAAGTAGAAAGCATGGGGGACTAGCAGGAGGCCTGGGGTGTGACTAGCAGGAAGGCCTGGGTGTGACTAAGGATAGAGCCTGGTGACTAGGAAGGCCTGGTGTGACTATGTCGGAGGCTTGGGTGTGACTATGGCAGGAGGCCGGGTGACTAGGCAGAGAGCTGGGTGTGACTATGGAGGAGCTTGGGTGTGACTAGAGAGGCCTGGGTGTGACTAGGAGGAGAGCTTGGGGACTAGCAGAGAGCCTGGGTGTGACTAGTAGGAGGCTGGGGTGACTAAGGCAGGAGAGCCTGGGTGTGACTAAGGGGAAGAGGCTTGGGGGTGTGACTAAGGCGGAGAGGCTGGGGTGTGACTATAGCAGGAGAGGCTTGGGGTGTGACTAAGGCAGGAGAGCTGGGGTGTGACTAAGGCAGGAGGCTGGGGTTGACTAAGCAGAAAGGCTGGGGTGTGTAGGCAGAGAGGCTGGGGTGTGACTAAGGCAGGAGAGGCTGGGTGTGACTAAGCAGGAGGCTGGGGTGTGACTAAGCAGGAAGGCCTGGGGTGTGACTAAGCAGGAGAGGCTGGGGTGATAAGGCAGGAGAGGCCTGGGGTGTGACTAAGGCAGGAAGCCTGGGTGTGACTAAGGCAGGAGAGGCCTGGGGTGTGACTAAGGCAGGAGAGGCTGGGGGTGTGACTAAGGCAGGAGAAGCTGAGGGTGTGACTAAGGCAGGAGAGGCCTAGGGGTGTGACTAAGGCAGGAGAGACCTGGGGTGTGATTAAGGCAGGAGAGGCTGAGGGTGTGACTAAGGCAGGAGAGGCTGAGGGTGTGACTAAGGCAGGAGAGGCTGAGGGTGTGACTAAGGCAGGAGAGGTTGGGGGTGTGACTAATGCAGGAGAGGCTGGGGTGTGACTAAGGCAGGAGAGACCTGAGGGTGTCACTAAGGCAGGAGAGGCCTGGGGTTGTGAGTAAGGAAGGAGAGGCTGGGAGTGTGACTCAGCAGAAGATGCCTGGGGGTGTGACTAACAGTAGAGGCTGGGGGTGTGACTAAGTTAGAAGCCTGGGGGTGTGACTAACAGTAGAGGCTGGGGTGTGACTAAGGTAGAAGCCTAGGGGTGTGACTAAGGCAAGAGAGGCCTGGGAGTGTGACTCAGCAGGAGAGGCCTGGGGGTGTGACTAACAGTAGAGGCTGGGGGTGTGACTAAGTTAGAAGCCTGGGGGTGTGACTAACAGTAGAGGCTGGGGTGTGACTAAGGTAGAAGCCTAGGGGTGTGACTACGGCAGGAGAGGCCTGGGAGTGTGACTCAGCAGGAGAGGCCTGGGGGTGTGACTAAGGCAGTAGAGGCTGGGGGTGTGACTAAGGTAGGAGAAGCCTGGGGGTGTGACTAAGGTAGGAGAGGCCTGGGGGTGTGACTAAGGTAGGAGAGGTCTCAGGGTGTGACTAAGGTAGGAGAGGCCTGGGGGTTTGACTAATGCAGGAGAGGCCTGGGGCTGTGACTAAGGTAGGAGAGGCCTGGGGCCGTGACTAAGGTAGGAGAGGCCTGGGAGTGTGACTAAGTGTTACACAGAAATTGGGGTTTACCTGAGGCCTAGTGCCTTGTCTAAGGGCAAAGGGTAAAAGTTACACAAAACACCTGTAAAACTAGGCCTCCCAGGTCTATCCCCATAAACATAGCTGATACTAAACCATTGTTTTGTGCTTCAATGGGTTAGGGTATCAGAAGGTTTCACACAAAGTTCCTACTTATATAAAAATACATTTATTTACTTATCTTAAAAATATATACATTCCAAACACACCTCTTCACATATCAATAAGCGAACCTCCCTCACTAACAGTACAGGACGGAGAGGGCGGCCGGATTGTCACTTCAAAAAACACAACAGCGTCCCTATGGGGGCGGCCCAGCCACCGCTACCCTCATCCAGAACACATCTCCTCCTATTTCTTCAGTTCACACTCGTCCTTCCGAGCCCTGACCATGTCCGAGCCCAGGGTGTGTACTGGTACACCATAAAAGTGCCTATGGCTTGAGTTAGCTACACAAAAAAGGAATACAACATCACAAACTTAGCTGAACCCAGGCTCCGTCTCGCCACCCGCTAACCATGCCGCCACATGTGTTCACCCAAGCGACGCCACTACCTCACCACAAACATTTGGAAAATAAATCCCTAGCTGGATTTCCTTATTTTACAGCTTAAACTTACTTTACAGTATTCACCAACAGCACAGCATATTTCTAAAATTATCATTTACATTTATCTTAACCCTTTCAGGGTTATTGACGTACTAGTACGGCTTACGCCATGGGGTTATTGATGTACTAGTACGCCTAAATTCTAGCGTCCTCAAATCAAGCAGAAACAGGCTGTTAGGCCTAGATGTGATAGAATGGGTCTGTGTGGTCAGTGTGCTAAGTATAAAAAAAATCCTGCACCACACAGTGCATAATGAGGAAAAAAAAACTCTGACCGTGTTTTTGGTTTAAAACAGCGACTTTGCAGTCTATTTTCGTATGGTATTTATTGATGTATTCTCGTTTTCTTGGTCTCATTTGATAGATTGGAAGATATATTACAGAAATTGAGATGATTTTGATTGGTTTGACAAAGACAAGTACCTTGAAATTGAGCTCAAAGTAGCGAAAATGTTCGATTTTTGACGATGTTCAGGAGTAAACAAATCACACCATGCATCCAATACACATCAACTGGCGAGTCTAATATTCATGCACAAGTGCTCTAATATTATTTATACCATTTTTACAATGATGCAGTTGTATACATAACAGTAAATCTTCTATTTTTTTGTGAGAATAAAAATTCAAAATGAAAAGCAAAAGTAATGTAAGAGGGGCCTGGAAACGTGACTAATGAACAGAGAAGACGTTATTTTAGTGCCAGGAATGTCTGCCTTGTTTATTCTGGACCCTATTTTGAAATTGGCATCGTTTGAAATTTGTGTGAAATTGGCCAAATTGCCATTTTCTGACCACTATTTTGGGTAGTTGTAATAGGTAAATAGGCGGTTTCTTGTACTCAATCGATAGAAGAAATGGGGTTCTAGCGAAATAGCTATAATTTTAGTTGCCTGAAACATTGGAATTTGCCGAAAATAGGGCTCAAAGTGGGCGAAATCGCCGATGCGTAAGTGTCATGGCTGCCGCTAACTTCGCGAAAGCATAATTCCGTTAGTTTTCGATCAAATTTCATAATTTTTGTGGCGTTATGATCGGAAAAAGATTCTCTATTATTTCATAAGAAAAAATAATTTTTTTTTTAAATTCTTGGACCCTGAGAACGAGTTTCGGAGACCCCCCTTGGACCCTGAAAGGGTTAAGGTTATACATTATTATTATTATTTTTTCTAATTACATGAAATTTATGGCACACTTCTCCAATAGCTATATATTACGTATATTTAAATGTCATGCAGAAATCTGCATAACACCCCCACCCCTAGACCATAGGTTTCACTCTGCTAGCGGGGTTCACACGGACACCCCTAGGCAAAAAAAAAAAAAAAAAAAAAGGAAATGAACATAAACATTATAACTGGAGAATTAGTCACACAATCATGGACTTTTTGGCACTGCTCATATGTAAAATTACTTTAACAGTCTGAGGCTATTAGATTTCGGACATGTGAAACTCGCTTAACATAAAAGTGATCAAGTTCTAAGCCAAACGAGCCCACAGTCATGCTTTGACAAAACTATGTTAGGAAAAGGCACCATCACAACACAGCGGTGGCCACACACTGGCGTTGATGCGTTTTACTAAATTACAATAAACATGATAATAATGTAAAGAGTGAACGTTGTACATACTACCCTGAGAAGTGCCATTTAATAACAAACACAAGAGCTAAGTATCACACCTATTGATTTCCCATCTATCTTGACACATGTCATTAATGCTGTAAGACAGATTTAAAGTATGTATGACACCACAAAAGCTTTGAAACAGGAACACTATCAAGGAGTAGTGAAAAGAAAGAGAGAAAAAAAATTACTTATTAAATTCTACATAGAAAGAAAGATCACATAACCACCCCCATCTGACAGCAATCTTTAGTAAACAAAACTGGTTCCCCATGACACACCTCTACGAGAATCAGGAGAGCATGGGAGAGGAGAAAAATATCAGGCCCCAAAAACCGGGTGAATAGTCACATAAATTTTTGTTAGCGGGACTGTGGCTATAAACACTGGAGTCATCACCAAGAACCCCCAAAAAGGTGGACCTACCAGGCCGCCACCTACATGTCATTCCAAGAACCCTGGAGTCACCCCAGGGGTGATACAAAAAAAATTTAGAAAGTCCTGGAGAAGCAAAACACCCAGGAAAGCCTCTGCCACCTGGAGGGCCTCTGCCAGCTGGAGGGCCTCTGCCGGCTAGAGGGTTTCTGCAGTTGCAGGGCCTCCAGAGACGTTTCCAACAACTTACAATTAACTGATGTTTTGGAGAAATTTGTTTCCAAGAAATTATGCAGAGCAAATATTTAAATTATAATTGTGGATAGCATTATAAAAATAAACATTTCTTTAACTTTTATTTTACTCTTGAATATATCACTGGGCCTCACAGTACCTGTAGCTAAGGGGCCTCATAATACCTGTAGCCCATGGGCCTCACAGTACATGTAGCCCAGGGGCCTCAGTACCTGTAGCCCAGGGGCCTCACAGTACCTGTAGCCCAGCGGCCTCACAGTACCTGTAGCCCAGGGGCCTCACAGTACCTGTAGCCCAGCGGCCTCACAGTACCTGTAGCCCAGAGGCCTCACAGTACCTGTAGTGCAGCGGCCTCACAGTACCTGTAGCCCAGGGGCCTCACAGTACCTGCAGCCCAGAGGCCTCACAGTACCTGTAGCCTCACAGTACCTGTAGCCCAGAAGCCTCACAGTACCTGTAGCCAAGGGGCCTCACAGTACCTGTAGCCCAGGTGCCTCACAGTACCTGAAGCCCAGGGGCCTCAGTACCTGTAGCCAGGGCCTCGCAGTAGCTGTAACCCAGGGGCCTCACAGCACCTGTAGCCCAGGGCTCAGAGTACTTGTAGCCCAGGGGCCTCACAGTACCTGTAGCCCAGGTGCCTCACAGTATTTGTAGCCCAGGAACCTCACAGTACCTGTAACCTAGGGGCTACAGAGTACCTGCAGCCCAGGGCCCTCACAGTACTTGTAGCCCCGGGGCCTCACAGTACCTGTAACCCAAAGGCCTCGCAGTACCTGTAGCCTAGGGGCTTCACAGTACCTGCAGCCCAGGGGCCTCAGTACTTGTAGCCCCGGGGCCTCACAGTACCTGTAACCCAGGGGCCTCACAGTACCTGTAACCCAGGGGCCTCACAGTACCTGTAACCCAGGGGCCTCACAGTACCAGTAGTTCAGGGGCCTCACAGTACCTGTAGCCGAGGGACCTCACAGTACATGAAGTCCAGGTACCTCACAGTACCTGTAGCCAAGAGCCCTCACAGTACCTGTAGCACAGGGGCCTCACAGTACCTGAAGTCCAGGGGCCTCACAGTATCTGTAACCCAGGGATATCACAGTACCTATATCCCAGGGGCCTCACAGTACTTGTAGCCCAGAGGCCTCACAGTACCTGTAGCCCAGGGGCCTCACAGTATCTGTAGCCCAGTGACCTCACAGTACCTGAAGCCTAGGGGTTTCACAGTACCTGTACCCCAGGGGCCTCACAGTATTTGTAGCCCAGGGGCCTCACAGTACCTGTAGCCCAGGGACCTCACAGTACCTGTAGTCCAGGGGCCTCACAGTACCTGTAGCCGAGGGACATCACAATAACTGAAGCCCAGGAACCTCACAGTACCTGTAGCCTAGGGCCATCACAGTACCTGTAGCCCAGGGGCCTCACAGTACCTGTACAACAGGAGCCTCACAGTACCTGTAGCCCAGGGGCCTCACAGTACCTGTAGCCCTGAGGCCTCACAGTACCTGTAGCCCAGGGGCCTCACAGTACTTATAGCCCAGAGGCCTCACAGTACTTATAGCCCAGAGGCCTCACAGTACCTGTAACCCAGGGGCCTTACAGTACCTGTAGCCCAAGGGCCTCACAGTACTTGTAGCCCAGAGGCTTCACAGTACCTGTAGCCCAGGGGCCTCACAGTATCTGTAGCCCAGTGACCTCACAGTACCTGTAGCCTAGGGGCTTCATAGTACCTGTAGCCCAGGGGCCTCACAGTACCTGTAGCAAAGGGACCTCACAGTACCTGTAGCCCAGGGACCTGACAGTACCTGTAGTAAAAGGACCTCGCAGTACCTGAAGCCCAGGAACCTCACAGTACCTGTAGCCCATGGGCCTCACAGTACCTTTAGCCCATGGGCCTCACAGTACCTGTAGCCCATGGGCCTCACAGTACCTGTAGCCCAGGGGCCTCACAGTACCTGTAGCCCAGGGGCCTCACAATACCTGTAGCTCAGGGGCCTTACAGTACCTGTAGCCTACGGGCCTCATAGTACCTGTAGCTCAGGGGCCTCACAGTACCTGTAGTTCAAGGACCTCACAGTACCTGTAGCCCAGGGGCCTCATAGTACCTGTAGCTCAGGGGCCTCACAGTACCTGTAGCTTAGGGACCTCACAGTACCTGTAGCCCAGGGACCTCACAATACCTGTAGCCCAGGGGTCTCACAGTACCTGTAGCCCAGGGGCCTCACAGTACCTGTAGCCCAAGGGCCTCACAGTACCTGTAGCTCAGGGGCCTCACAGTACCTGTAGTTCAGAGACCTCACAGTACCTGTAGTTCAGGGACCTCACAGTACCTGTAGCCCAGGGGCCTCATAGTACCTGTAGCTCAGGGGCCTCACAGTACCTGTAGCTTAGGGACCTCACAGTACCTATAGCCCAGGGACCTCACAGTGCCTGTAGGAAAGGGACCTCACAGTACCTGTAGCAAAGGGAGCTCACAGTAACTGTGATAGAAGTGTAGCAGCAATTGAAAGAGGAAAATGGAAGAAGTAGAAACGAAGTTCACAGGAAAGGTATGTTGTGGCAGCTTAATTATTACCTGCAGTTTACCTGGAGAGAGTTCCAGACGTCAACGTTCCTGCGGCCCGGTCTGTGCCCAGGCCTCATGTTGGATCAGGGCCTGATCAAACAGGCTGTTACTGCTGACCGCACGCAGTCCAACGTACGAACCACAGCCTGGCTGATCAGGCACCGACTTTAGGTGCCTGTCCAGTGCCTGCTTGAAGACAGCTAGGGGTTTATTGGTAATCCCCCTTATGTATGCTGGGAGGCACCCCTGCTTTTCATTAGGGGGATGTTACATCATCTGCCGAGTCTTTTGCTTTCGTAGGGAGTGACTCTCGTGTGCAATTTTGATACTAATCCCTCTAGAATTTTCCAAGTGTATATAATATTGTATCTCTCCCGCCTGCATTCTAGGGAGTACAGGTTTAGGAACTTCAAGCGCTCCCAGTAATTTAGGTGGTTTATCATAGTTATGTGTGCTGTGAAGGTTCTCTGCACATTTTCTAGGTCAGCAATTTCAACTGTCTTGAAAGGTCCAGTTAGTGTGCAGCAATATTCCAGCCTAGATAGAAAAAGCGACCTGAAAAAAGTCAACATGGGCTTGGCATCCCTGGTTTTGAAGGTTCTCATTATCCACCCTGTCATTTTTCTAGCAGATGCGATTGCTACAGTATTATGGTCCTTCAAGGTGAGATCCTCTGACATGATCACTCCCAGGTCTTTGACATTAGTTTTTCGCTCTACTGTGTAGTTGGCATTTGTTTTATACTCCGATGAAATTTTAATTTCCTCACATTTTCCATATCGGAGTAATTGAAATTTCTCATCATTGAACTTCATACTGTTTTCTGCAGCCCATTTAAAGATTTGGTTGATGTCTGCTTGGAGTCTTGCAGTGTCTTTAATGGTGGACACTGTCATGCAGACTCGGGTGTCATCTGCAAAGGAAGACATGGCACTGTGGCTTATATCCCGGTCTATGTCCAATAAGAGGATGAGGAACAGGATGGGAGCGAGTACTGTGCCTTGTGGAACAGAGCTTTTCATTGTAGCTGCCTCAGACTTTACTCCGTTGACTATTACTCGTTGTGTTCTACTTGTTAGGAAATTATAGATCCATCTACCAACTTTTCCTGTTATTCCTTTATCATGCATTTTGTGTGCTATTACACCATGGTCACACTTGTCAAAGGCTTTAGCGAAGTCTGTGTATATAACATCTGCATTATGTCTGTCTTCTAGAGCATCCAGGACATTGTCGTAGTGGTCCAGTAGTTGGAACAGACAGGAGCTACCTGCTCTAAACCCATGCTGCCCTGGGTTGTGTAATTGATGGGTATCTAGATGAGTGGCAATCTTGCTTCTTAGAACCCTTTCAAAGATTTTTATGATATGGGACGTTAGCGCTATTGGTCTGTAGTTCTTTGCTATTGCTTTACTGCCCCCTTTGTGCAGTGGGGCTATGTCTGTTGCTTTTAGTAACTGTGGGGCGACCCCAATGTCCATGCTCCCTCTCCATAGGCTGTTAAAAGCACGTGATAGGGGCTTCTTGCAGTTCTTGATGAACACGGAGTTCCATGAGTCTGGGCCTGGAGCGGAGTGCATGGGCATCTCATTTATCGCCTTTTCAAAGTCATTTGGCGTCAGGGTAATGTCAGATAGGCTTGCGTCTACCAAGTTCTATGGCACTCTCATAAAAAATTCATTTAGGTCTTTGACTTGCAGTGTGGTTAGCGGTTCGCTAAAAACTGAGTCATACTGGGACTTTAGTAGTTCACTCATTTCCTTGCTGTCATCTGTGTAGGACCCATCCCGTTTAAGTAAGAGCCCAATACTGGATGTTGTTCTCGACTTTGATTTGGCATATGAAAAGAAATACTTTGGGTTTCTTTCAATTTCATTTTATGGATTTTAGTTCTTCCCGCATTTCTTGATTCCTGTAAGATTCCTTTAGTTTTAGTTTGATGTTTACTATTTCTCTGACCAGTGTCTCCCTACGTATTTCAGATATATTGGTCTCTTGTAGCCGCTCTGTTATTCTTTGCCTTCGCCTGTATAGGGAGCGCCTTTCTCTTTCTAGTTTACATCTTCTCCTCCTTTTCCTTAAGGAAATTTGCCTTGAGCAAACCTCAAGTGCCACAGAGTTAATTTGTTCTAGACATAGGTTAGGATCTGTGATGCTTAGGCTATCTTCCCAGTTTATATCATTTAGGACTTGGTTTACTTTGTCCCACCTTATGTTTTTGTTGTTGAAGTTGAATTTGGAGAAGGCTCCCTCGTGACTGATCACATTTTGTCGGTCTGGGGCCCCCCGCATACATGTCTGGACCTCTATTATGTTGTGATCTGAGTACAGTCATACCCCGTGTTACGATGCTATCATCTTACGTTATTTTCGAGTACCGATATTTATAACGTAAAAAATTTGATTGCAATTTACGATGTTTGCTTCGTGTAATGACATTCGTACCGGACGTGTCCGCTTGGCGCCCAGCTGAGCGTGCACTCCAGGGAGCGTCAGTGTGCTATTGTTTACAAGCGAGAGCGACCACCCACCCACACCCACGAATTCATACCAGTATATTGTCATTATTCCACTGTTTTTAGTGCTTGCAACTGCTAAATAAGCTACCATGGGTCCAAGGAAAGATCCTAGTGCTAAGCCT
>WNWK01056966.1:0-10867 GCA_009830355.1 Cherax destructor
CAAATATCTTTTAGGGCAGAAGAAAGGAATTTATAGGCGCATAAAAAGAGGTGAGGGTCATCTTATAAATCAGTATGCTGACATTAAGAGGGACGTTAAAAGGGAATAAGAAAAGCTAAACGAGACTATGAAATTAAAGTTGCTAGGATTCAAAAACTAACCCAAAACGTTTTTCCAGGTTTATAGAACAAAAGTTAGGGATAAGATAGGTCCCCTTAAAAATAACTTTGGGCATCTTACTGACAAGGAGAATGATATGTGCTCTATTTTTAATAATTATTTTCTCTCGGTTTTCACACAGGAAGACATTAATAATATCCCAGTAATTAATTTTTACAGAGGCCCAGAAGAAGATAAATTATGTAATATCACAGTCACTAGCGAAATGATTATGAAACAGCTGGAACGACTGAAACAAAATAAATCGCCGGGTCCTGATGAGCTTTTTGCAAGGGTTCTTAAGGAATGCAAAATGGAACTCTGTGAACCAATATCTAACATTTTTAATTTATCTCTTCAAACAGGTGTAGTGTCTGATATGTGGAAGATGGCTAATGTAATTCCTATTTTTAAAGCAGGGGACAAGTCACTACCGTCAAACTACCGCCCAATAAGCCTGACCTCAATTGTAGACAAATTACTAGAGTCAATTATAGCTGATATTATTAGAAGCCATCTAGATAACCATAATTTGATTAATGATACCCAGCATGGATTCACGAGGGGCCGTTCCTGCCTATCTAATTTATTAACCTTCTTCAGTAAAGCTTTTGAGGCTGTTGATCACGATAAAGAATTCGATATTGGTTATATGGACTTTAGTAAGGCTTTTGATAGAGTACCGCACCAAAGACTGTTAAAGAAAGTGGCAGCTCATGGCATTGGGGGAAAAGTGCTGTCATGGATCGAGTCATGGCTCACCAATAGGAAGCAGAGAGTGTGCATAAATGGGGTTAAATCCGAATGGGGACTTGTAACAAGTGGTGTTCCACAGGGATCAGTCTTAGGCCCATTGTTATTTATAATATATATCAATGACCTTGATGAGGGAATTACTAGTGATATGAGCAAATTCGCCGACGACACGAAGATAGGTAGGATAATTGATTCAAACATAGATGTCATAGAACTTCAGGAAGATTTAGACAAACTTAATTCGTGGTCAGAAAAGTGGCAGATGCAGTTCAATGTAGATAAATGCAAGGTTCTGAAGCTCGGGAGTGTCCATAACCCAAGCACTTTTAAGTTAAATAACGTAGAACTTAGCCATACAGATTGCGAGAAGGACTTGGGGGTGATGGTAAGCAGCAACCTTAAACCAAGACAGCAATGCCTAAGCGTACGTAATAAGGCAAATAGATTACTGGGATTTATATCAAGAAGTGTTAGCAACAGAAGTCCAGAGGTTATATTACAGCTTTATACATCATTAGTAAGGCCTCACCTAGATTACGCAGCTCAGTTCTGGTCTCCATATTACAGAATGGACATAAATTCGTTAGAAAACATTCAGCGTAGAATGACTAAATTAATACATAGCATTAGAAATCTTCCTTACGAAGAAAGATTGAAGACCCTAAAATTACATTCACTTGTAAGACGTAGAATGAGGGGAGACATGATCCGGTATACAAGTGGAAAATGGGTATTAACAAAGGGGATATAAATAAGGTCTTGAGGATATCTCTCCAAGAGAGAACCCGCAATAATGGATTCAAGTTAGATAAGTTTAGATTTAGAAAGGATATAGGAAAGTATTGGTTTGGAAATAGGGTAGTTGATGAGTGGAACAGTTTGCCTAGTAGGGTTATTGAAGCAAGGACCTTGGGTAGTTTCAAATTTAGGTTGGATAAATTCATGAGTGAGAGGGGTTGGATTTGAGTGGGAATTGCACATGAGTAAATAAAATTATCAGAGCTTATTTCTTGGGTAGCATTGAAGATTGTGTTGAGGAAATATTCTGTTAGTGGGATGGAATGTGAAGGACTTGCCTAGTATGGGCCAACAGGCCTGCTGCAGTGTTCCTCCTTTCTTATGTTCTTATGTTCTAAACGCAGACAAATGTAATATTAACCTTCCACTATATTGTCATTTACAAACTGACAGCTTTTCTTTGATTTGTGTGTATATTTGTACAGGATCGGACCAGGGGAGCAGAATGTGGAGGAGCGCCTGTGGCACCTCGGGTGGAAGGAGTACCTGTCGTCAGGTCACCAGGTAGTGCACGCCAAGGTGGAGTTGTGGGGCGGCGACCCCTCCACCAGAGCCTCCACACACACCCTGGCAACGTACCAGTCCAGAGTCATACAGTGAGTTGCTTCTCAACACACTTTGAGGACAATTGTGTTGTAGAGGTCTGAGCAAACTTAGACCTCTACAACACAATTGCCACCAAAGATTTGTTAAGTTATACCATGAATTAAGGAAAGATCCTGGACTTAACCTTACAAAACAGACAAAGCAAATACGATAGTAATTATGGGCAAGGTAGATTATAGTGGAAAAATGATCATGTTATTAGAAAACGGGGGAACTACGTGCTCTTTAAGTTCCACTAGATCAATTCCAGACATTGCATTGTATGGAACTGATTTTGCTCACCCAGTATGGGAGGCTCTATCCTCCGTCTTCTAGTGGAGACTTGGTCTCTGGTGAGCCAGGCTGTTATTGGTACACACTGTTTTCAATAGAAACTAGAAAGAGAAGGTTGTGAATAAACTGTTTAGAAAACCGAGAAATTGATGAGACACTTGTGTAACAGTTGGGTATCCTTAGTCTGAAAACATTTCGCGATACAGTGGCTTCTTCAGTCCAATGCAGAGAAAGGTGGAAGTTGAAGAGGAGTTGGAGGTAATCAGTCCCTGAGCCTTTGAGTCGATAT
The DNA here is from genome assembly GCA_009830355.1 of Cherax destructor. Taxonomy (NCBI): domain Eukaryota; kingdom Metazoa; phylum Arthropoda; class Malacostraca; order Decapoda; family Parastacidae; genus Cherax; species Cherax destructor. The sequence continues at coordinate 2,882 of WNWK01056966.1, forward strand.
GTTCAAGAATATACTGGGAAGACTGTTGAACTATATACAAAAGAGAAGCACCGTGGCAAGGTGCTCCTCACTAACTCCAAGGCTGAGAGACCGATTACCTCGTCTGTTTGTTCTACTCTTTTCCCATTATGTCCTTGAATTTGTGTTGATAAAGCCACTGGAGGGCGAAACATCTGCAAAGAAAGATACCCAGATGTTGCACATGTGTCTAATTCTTCATCAATTTTTGAAATGCCTCACTAGGGGTCGGGTCCTGCTGTATTGCTGACTTAGTTATTCACCATGAGACCAAGTTTACATTACGTTATATTTAAAGAGGAGAATTAAAATTTTGTGTGTTGATAATATGTATTTATCTACAGTTGATAATTAGACAAATATTAGTAACTTTTCTAGATGATGCCCAGAATTATGCAATTTTTTAATTTTTATTTCCTCGTGGACATTTAGAAAATACTGAAAATCATATTTCAGTCACTGATGACATGTTTGTTTTACAGGAAGATGCTGAGTCAGTTCACCTTCCTGGACAGAGTGAACGTTGGTGTGTGGGGTTGGGGTTCTGGGGCCTCACTAGCCCTGGATGCTGCTGCCCTGGCCCCTGACCTGCTGAAGTGTGTAGCTGCAGTCAACCCAGTGGTCGACTGGCGTGCCCATGGTCAGTGAAATATACATCCAGACCTGTGTACAAGTAGGATACAATGTGAACAGTTATTTTTTTAATTGGGGTGGATACCCAGCATGGTACAGTAGTTGCTTAGCCAGCGAGTAGGTTATCATATGACCAAGAACCTCGTCAGGAGATATTCACCTGACGAATAAAGTACTACCACCGCGGAGTCAGCTTCCTCCAGGCGCAGTGCAGAATTATCATACTCTATTTTTTTTTACATTGGAGAGCCATAACTGATCGTTATATATTGTTTTATGAAAAAATACCAGGGTGAAAATAGGAAATACAACCTGAGCGCTTTCATGTGCTTACACACATCTTCAGAGGATGTGTGTAAGCACACGAAAACGTTCAAGTTTTATTTCCTATTTTCACTGTGGTATTTTTTCATAATAGCAGTCACGCGTTTTATTGTGATATCTTCCATATAGTTTTATATGTATTAAAAATGTTTCCTAATATTAAGTAATTGTACCTATTATCCTCACCTGCCTCGTCCTAGGACAGTGTACCTATTATCCTCACCTGCCTCGTCCTAGGACAGTGTACCTATTATCCTCACCTGCCTCGTCCTAGGACAGTGTACCTATTATCCTCACCTGCCTCGTCCTAGGACAGTGTGCCTATTATCCGCACCTGCCTCGTCCTAGAACAGTGTACCTATTATCCTCACCTGCCTCGTCCTAGGACAGTGTACCTATTATCCGCACCTGCCTCGTCCTAGGACAGTGTACCTATTATCCTCACCTGCCTCGTCCTAGGACAGTGTACCTATTATCCGCACCTGCCTCGTCCTAGGACAGTGTACCTATTATCCTCACCTGCCTCGTCCTAGGACAGTGTGCCTATTATCCGCACCTGCCTCGTCCTAGGACAGTGTACCAATTATCCGCACCTGCCTCGTCCTAGGACAGTGTACCTATTATCCTCACCTGCCTCGTCCTAGGACAGTGTACCTATTATCCGCACCTGCCTCGTTCTAGGACAGTGTACCTATTATCCTCACCTGTCTCGTCCTAGGACAGTGTACCTATTATCCTCACCTGCCTCGTCCTAGGACAGTGTACCTATTATCCGCACCTGCCTCGTCCTAGGACAGTGTACCTATTATCCTCACCTGCCTCGTCCTAGGACAGTGTACCTATTATCCGCACCTGCCTCGTCCTAGGACAGTGTACCTATTATCCGCACCTGCCTCGTCCTAGGACAGTGTACCTATTATCCTCACCTGCCTCGTCCTAGGACAGTGTACCTATTATCCGCACCTGCCTCGTTCTAGGACAGTGTACCTATTATCCTCACCTGCCTCGTCCTAGGACAGTGTACCTATTATCCTCACCTGCCTCGTCCTAGGACAGTGTACCTATTATCCGCACCTGCCTCGTCCTAGGACAGTGTACCTATTATCCGCACCTGCCTCGTCCTAGGACAGTGTACCTATTATCCGCACCTGCCTCGTCCTAGGACAGTGTACCTATTATCCTCACCTGCCTCGTCCTAGGACAGTGTACCTATTATCCGCACTTGCCTCGTTCTAGGACAGTGTACCTATTATCCTCACCTGCCTCGTCCTAGGACAGTGTACCTATTATCCTCACCTGCCTCGTCCTAGGACAGTGTACCTATTATCCTCACCTGCCTCGTCCTAGGACAGTGTACCTATTATCCACACCTACCTCGTCCTAGGACAGTGTACCTATTATTCGCACCTGCCTCGTCCTAGGACAGTGTACCTATTATCCGCACCTGCCTCGTCCTAGGACAGTGTACTTATTATCCTCACCTGCCTCGTCCTAGGACAGTGTACCTATTATCCGCACCTGCCTCGTCCTAGGACAGTGTACCTATTATCCGCACCTGCCTCGTCCTAGGACAGTGTACCTATTATCCTCACCTGCCTCGTCCTAGGACAGTGTACCTATTATCCGCACCTGCCTCGTCCTAAGACAGTGTACCTATTATCCGCACCTACCTCGTCCTAGGACAGTGTACCTATTATCCTCACCTGCCTCGTCCTAGGACAGTGCCTCCATCCATATGAACTTCGTTAAATATACGATAAAATATTTTCCGTTCTTTTGTACAACTAACAGTGCTAACATTATAGTAACTAACAGTAGGCTGTTAGACCTAGAATGTATAAATTGATGTGACTAATCCAAAAAGGAAATGCATATTTCGAGTTATACCCTGCTAACACCTTCCTACCATAGGTTCGTCCCTGCTAACACCTTCCTACCATAGGTTCGTCCCTGCTAACACCTTCCTACCATAGGTTCGTCCCTGCTAACACCTTCCTACCATAGGTTCGTTCTGGGCAGAGCGTCAGCTGGGGTCAGCTGAGAGTGAGGGATCGGGACGTCGTTATGAGGACAGTGACCTGACCCGTCTGGCACCTCATCTGGGTGCCAACCGCGTCCTGCTGGCCCATGGCACCCGGGATCCAGCCGCGCACCACGCCTTTCTCATGGCACACGCCCTCATCTCCCAGGAATCTTACTTCACTCATGTGGTAGGTTACATACACTCTCCCACATCAATACATCCACATCACGGATAAACTGAAGTATTACCGACAAACATACAAGTTCCAGCGTTTAGCTTTGTGTAAAACTGTATCAAGTCATGATGAAGCTGTGTACAGAACGTAACGTTGTTTCAGTAAAAGCTTGTACTGGAACGTGTGTCTCCACGCCTGCGTCTGTACCATGTCCTCGTTTATATGCGTGAACGACAGGCGGAGATCACCCAAACTCTATAATCTTGTATTACAACATTATCCTGTAAGAACACAGATACATCGTCTTTTAGCAGAAGTATTTTTTTTTTCTTACTTATTCCAGTTGAAGATACCATGTGACGCCGAGTAATGACACTGGTTCTAAATCTTTGTTAGCGTTGTAAGACGACCTTGCTAGCTAGTTAGTTCCTCCCAAGATGTAGCTAACCAGTGTTGGGCAGGATGCGTCTAGTATTTTTAGGAATATTTACAGTGCTTCGAATTTAAGAAAGGATTCCTGTTTATTTGATTCTGTGATAATGTGGAGCAGGTGTTGGGCAGTGACGTAGCATCAAGACCTGACAGCAGAGCTTGACGTACTTAATACTGTTATCTTTCAGGTTAAGAAAGGAATTTATAGGCGTATCAAAAGAGGTGAGGGTCATCTTACGAATCAGTATATTGACATTAAGAGGGACGTTAAAAAAGGGATAAGAAAAGCTAAGCGGGACTACGAAATTAAAGTTGCCAGGATTCGAAAACTAACCCAAAAGTTTTTCCAGGTGTATAGAACAAAAGTTAGAGATAAGATAGGTCCCCTTAAAAATAATTATGGGTATCTTACTGACAAAGAGAATGAAATGTGCTCTATTTTTAATAATTATTTTCTCTCGGTTTTCACTCAGGAAGACACTAATAATATCCCAAGAATTAGGTATTTTAGTGGGCCTGAAGAAGATAAATTATGTAGTCTCACAGTCACTAGCGAAAAGGTTATCAAACAGATAGACCGTTTGAAGCAAAATAAATCGCCAGGCCCTGATGAGCTTTTTTCAAGGGTTCTTAAGGAATGCAAAATAGAACTCTGTGAACCCTTAACTAACATTTTTAACCTATCTCTTCAAACAGGTGTAGTGCCGGATACGTGGAAGATAGCTAATGTAATTCCTATTTTTAAAGCAGGGGACAAGTCGTTACCATCAAATTACCGCCCAATAAGTCTAACTTCAATTGTAGGCAAATTATTAGAGTCGATTATAGCTGATAACATAAGAAGCCATCTCGAAAGGCATAATTTGATTAATGATACTCAACATGGATTCACCAGACGTTGTCAATAAAGGATCACATTATACTGCTTATGTGTTTATTTTTCCATACTGACTCATAAGATGACCCTCACCTCTTTTGATACGCCTATAAACTCCTTTCTTCTGCCCTAAAAGATATTTGAGCCTATTATTCATCCATTTTGGGTCATTTCTATTCGATCTAATTTCTTTATATGGGATAAATGTTATTTGGGCAGCATGTATAGTGTTCAGAAAACTGTCATATTGATAGCTATCTTCATTACCCCAGTCCACAGATGATAAGTGTTCTCTAAGTCCATTGTAATCTGCTAAGCGAAAATCTGGGACCGTTACTGAGTTATTCGTACTATGAAACTTCCATTCAATGCCAAAGGTAATTGCCAACTTTTTTCAGTAAGGCTTTTGAGGCAGTTGATCATGATAAAGAATTCGATATTGTTTATTTGGATTTTAGTAAGGCTTTTGATAGAGTACCACATCAGAGACTGTTAAAGAAAGTGGCTGCTCACGGCATTGGAGGAAAAGTGTTTTCATGGATCGAGTCATGGCTCACCAATAGGAAGCAGAGGGTGTGCATTAATGGGGTTAAATCTGAGTGGGGATCTGTAACAAGTGGCGTACCACAGGGATCGGTTTTGGGCCCGTTGTTGTTTATAATATATATAAATGACCTTGACGAGGGAATTACTAGTGATATGAGCAAATTCGCTGATGACACGAAGATAGGTAGGATAATCGATTCATAAGAACATAAGAAAGGAGGAACACTGCAGCAGGCCTGTTGGCCCATTCTAGGCAGGTCCTTCACATTCCATCCCACTAACAGAATATTTGTTCAACCTAATTTTCAATGCTACCCAAAAATAAGCTTTGATAATTTTATTTACTCATGTGCAATTCCCACTCAAATCCAACCCCTTTCACTCATGAATTTATCCAACCTAAATTTAAAACTACCCAAGGTCCTTGCTTCAATAACCCTACTAGGCAGACTGTTCCATTCATCAACTACCCTATTTCCAAACCAATACTTTCCTATATCCTTTCTAAATCTAAACTATCTAACTGAATCCATTATGCGGTTCTTCTTGAGAGATACCCTCAAGACTGTTTTATATCCCCTTTGTTAATACCCATTTTCATTGTATCCTCGATCATGTCTCCCCTCATTCTACGTCTTACAAGTGAATGTAATTTAAGGGCTTCAATCTTCTTCGTAAGGAAGATTTCTAATGCTATGTATAAATTGTCATTCTACGCTGAATGTTTTCAACGAATTTATGTCCATTCTGTAATATGGAGACCAGAACTGAGCTGCTAATCAGGTGAGCCTTACATGATGATAAAGCTGTATATAACGTCTGGACTTCTGTTGCTACACTTCTTGATAAAATCCCAGCTATTTGCCTTATTGTACGCTTAGGCATTGCTGTCTTGGTTTAAGGTTGCTGCTTACTCATCACCCCCAAGTCCTTCTCGCAATCTGTATGGCTAAGTTCTACGTTATTTAACTTATTCGTGGTCAGAAAAGTGGCAGATGCAGTTCAATGTAGATAAATGCAAGGTTCTGAAGCTCGGGAGTGTCCATAACCCAAGCACTTATAAGTTAAATAACGTAGAACTTAGCCATACAGATTGCGGAAGGACTTGGGGTGATGGTAACAGCAACCTTAAACCAAGACAGCAATGCCTAGCGTACGTAATAAGGCAAATGTTACTGGGATTTATATCAAGAAGTGTTAGCAACAGAAGTCCAGAGGTTATATTCAGCATACATCATTAGTAAGGCCTCACCTAGATTACGCGCTCAGTTCTGGTCTCCATATTACAGAATGGACATAAATTCGTTAGAAAATATTCAGCGTAGAATGACTAAATTAATACATAGCATTAGAAATCTTCCTTACGAAGAAAGATTGAAGACCCTAAAATTACATTCGCTTGTAAGACGTAGAATGAGGGGAGACATGATCGAGGTATACAAGTGGAAAATGGGTATTAACAAAGGGGATATAAATAAGGTCTTGAGGATATCTCTCCAAGAGAGAACCCAGCAATATGGATTCAGTTAGATAAGTTTAGATTTAGAAAGGATATAGGAAAATATTGGTTTGGAAATAGGGTAGTTGATGAGTGGAACAGTCTGCCTAGTAGGGTTATTGAAGCTAGGACCTTGGGTAGTTTCAAATTTAGGTTGGATAAATTCATGAGTGAGAGGGGTTGGATACTCAACATGGATTCACCAGGGGCCGTTCCTGCCTAACTAATTTATTAACTTTTTTCAGTAAGGCTTTTGAGGCAGTTGATCATGATAAAGAATTCGATATTGTTTATTTGGATTTTAGTAAGGCTTTGATAGAGTACCACATCAGAACTGTTAAAGAAAGTGGCTGCTCATGGCATTGGGGAAAAGTGTTTTCATGGATCGAGTCATGGCTCACCAATAGGAAGCAGAGGGTGTGCATTAATGGGGTTAAATCTGAGTGGGGATCTGTAACAAGTGGCGTTCCACAGGGATCGGTTTTGGGCCCGTTGTTGTTTATAATATATATAAATGACCTTGACGAGGGAATTTCTAGTGATATGAGCAAATTCGCTGATGACACGAAGATAGGTAGGATAATCGATTCAGACGTAGATGTCAGTGAACTACAGGAGGATTTAGACAAACTCAATTCCTGGTCAGAAAAATGGCAGATGCAGTTTAATGTAGATAAATGCAAAGTTCTAAAGCTCGGGAGTGTCCATAACCCAAGCACTTATAAGTTAAATAACGTAGAACTTAGCCATACAGATTGCGAGAAGGACTTGGGGTGATGGTAAGCAGCAACCTTAAACCAAGACAGCAATGCCTAAGCGTACGTAATAAGGCAAATAGATTACTGGGATTTATATCAAGAAGTGTTAGCAACAGAAGTCCAGAGGTTATATTACAGCTTTATACATCATTAGTAAGGCCTCATCTAGATTACGCAGCCTAGTTCTGGTCTCCATATTACAGAATGGACATAAATTCGTTAGAAAACATTCAAGTAGAATGACTAAATTAATACATAGCATTAGAAATCTTACTTACGAAGAAAGATTGAAGACCCTTAAATTACATTCACTTGTAAGACGAGAATGAGGGGAGACATGATCGAGGTATACAAGTGGAAAATGGGTATTAAAAAGGGGATATAAAAGGTCTTGAGGGTATCTCTCAAGAGAACCGCAATAATGGATTCAAGTTAGATAAGTTTAGATTTAGAAAGGATATAGGAAAGTATTGGTTTGGAAATAGGGTAGTTGATAGGTGGAAAGTCTGCCTAGTAGGGTATTAAGGTTTGGACCTTGGGTAGTTTTAAATTTAGAAAGTGAATGAATGGTTCAGAGAACCGACGAGTTGGAAATTAGACACATATGCAACACTTGGGGGATCTTTATTTGAAACGCGCCCCAGGGCTTCATCAGTCCTACAAAGGAGAATCGGAAGAACAGGAGGAGTGTGAGGTTGTGGC
>WNWK01056967.1:0-10867 GCA_009830355.1 Cherax destructor
TATAAGCAGTCCACTAATGTAAGGTACCTTGTTGTTTGTTGCTGGCTTTAGACCTTGTATATTAGCAAAGATGAATGTAGTTGGATTGGTGGTATTGGTGGTATGGGGGGGTCTTTTTTTCCTGGCTCTAATATCTGTTGTAATGGAGTGGAGGCCACTGACTGTGATTCCACTCCAGAAATGATTGCAGTTGGTGTACAATTTCTGTCATTTCCTGCCAGCTTTTTTTCCTTCCTGGCACTAAAAAACTTCTCTCTCCGGAGTGGCTGTGGCTACCCTGATTTTGCCATGGTCTGGATGTTCTGTGTCGCCTCGTACCCTTTAGGTGGTATGCCTGGCAATATAAGTTATAGCACTGTCTTTCCTGAATTGATGTGTGGCACATTTCAGGGTGGAAAAACTTACAGGACGGGAGGTTGCATTTGCCTGTTTTCATATGGGAACGGCATTTTCTGGGGTGATCATAATTACATGTCCCATCTGATTTCCCAGATTTTCCATGCCTGCAGATACCAAGTGCATAATATTCACATAGGCCTGGTTTCCGTTTGCCCTGGTTTTTAGTGACTGTGTTCCCCATTGGTGGGTGTGTTCCTGTCTCATGTCTGTCTTCGTTACTATTGCTAACAATGGAGCCTTCAACTGTTTCCGGTAATTTATCTTCATTATTTCCCTGGGCATCCCCTTGTTTACTATCTACCGTGGTATTGCTAGTTTGTACCACTGTTTTGTGTGTGTCCTTATCTACACCTGTTTCCCCATCATTTATTTCACTAGAGCTACTGTCCCTCTTCAGGTCACCATCATTTATTTCCCCATTCTTAAATATATTGGGTATCATTTCAACATCTGTACCGGGGGCGGTAGCATCATCTGGCCCTGATTTTTTACTGACCCAACTGTTATAGAAAGCTGTCATGTTTTTTATGAAGTCCGATTTGGTGTTGTCATCTTTTAATATCGATGTGGTTTTATTCCACAGTTCGGTCTCATTTGGACATACCCAAAAACACTTCCCTTGTTTAATATCTCGGGTGGTAGAGTCTTGAATGTCTACACAAGGGGCGTGGCAGCATTTACCACAAAAGATGCATGTAATCCATGCAGAGGAACGTTTGCTTGTTTGGTTGCATATTACACAGGGTTTCATGATTGATTTTGTTGGTTGCTTTACTGTATATTCTACTAATAGGTTCCCTGAAGTGGTGATCCGTCTATTTGTATCGTATCTATTTTATTTGCATGTGTAAGTGTTGGACAATCTTACCTCGTAGAAGTTATTCTTACTGTTATTGTTATTGTGTGTGTGTGATGTTAAAATATATCGTTACCATTGGGTTGCTATGATTTGAGTCCCTCTGTGCATGCTTCTGGTGGGTGTGTTTGTTCTTCTGCTTGGGCCTGGTGCCCTCTGTACTCGCTGTTCTCCTCCTCTCTCCTCTCTTCGCTTTCTTATCCTCTCCTTTAGGGCCTCCTTTCTTCCTGCATTCTGTCCCAATTTAGGTATACAGTCTGGTACGCCTGAGTCACCTTCAGCCATGCTTTCTCTTGCAGGATCATGGTACGGGCTGATTCTGCATTGAAGATTACTTTGAGGGGCCGATTTCTTCTCCTTGTGTACCACCCGATTCTCCGAAAATTTGTCACCTGGGACGTGTCTCCCCCTGTTGCTAGCATGATACCTTTAATCCTTTCTTTCTCCTCCTGTTTCCTTCTGTCATGGGTGACCCTTCGACTTCCTTAAGGCCGTAGATAAAGATTGACTTCTCCTTTCCTCCTCCCACTGTGTCTCCCTTTGCATCGTCAGAGACGCATTAGCATCTTCCAGTTCTGTCATGGTTGTAGCCCCTGTGTTCCTGTGTGTCTGGCCTACTCATTTTCCCCTGTCCACTACAGTATATTGTTGGGGTCTCTATGTTTAGTGTGTCTGCTGCTTTGTCTACCCTCTCATGTGTTGGTACTGCGCCCTCGTGCGTTGTTTCTGTGGTGTCCTTCCTGTCCCTGGCTGCTTTTTCTATATCACTCTCGTGTGGTGTTAGTATCCTACTCATCTTGTTTCAGACCCCACGTGTGTCTGACAGTGCCTGAGCATACCAGAGTTCATCTTTTTTCTCTGCATTCGCTTTGCCTGTGTCAGATGCCCCACGTGTGTCTGACAGTGCCTGTGCATACAAGAGTTCTTCTTTTTTCTCCACATTCCCTTTGACTGGTGTTGGTATCCTACTCCTCTTGTTTTGGACCCTCGTGTGTCTGCCAGTGCCTGAGCATACAAGAGTTCTTTTTTCTCCGCATTCCCTTAGACTGTGTCTGATGCTCCACATGTGTCTGACAGTGCCTGTGCATAAAAGAGGTCTTCTTTTTTCTCAGCATTCCCTTTGACTGTGTCTGATGCACACGCTCAAAGCACCGTTTCTGAATAGGTACTTGCGTCTCTACTCTGTGTCAGTCTCTGCAGCTTCACTTCTAAGATCTGGATCTTGGCTTCTGCTTTTTTGACTTGCATATCCCATTTTCCGCTCTCCTCAGCTATACTCCTCTCCATTCCCTCACTGATCATCAATAACTTCCTCTCCCATTCATTCTCCCTTTTATTGAGTTCCTCCTCCCACTGATGCCTCCCTGAGCAACCATCATTCCCTTGTTGGCATCCTTCTCCCTGAACTGCCCATATTCCCACGATGTGCTCTTATGGATATAGTGAGAGTGTCAGAAGGAGAGAGAGAGGAGAGGGAAAGAGAGGAGGGGTGGTAGGGTGGGGTACTTGGGGAAGGGGCAAGAGGGAGGGATATAGCTGCTTGGAGGTAGTGTGATAGGGGCGGATCAATCGGGAAAGGAGAGGGAGAGGGAGAGAGAGAGACAGGGAGGAATTAGTTTGGAGGTAGTGTGGTAGGGGGCGGATCAAGCGGGGAAGGGAGGGGGCGCAGGAGAGGGAGAGAGAGAGAGGGAGAGGAAGAGTGAGAAGAGGGGGAAGGGGGGAGAAAGCTTGGAGGACGTGTGGTAGAGAACAGATCCCGTGGGGAGGGAAGGAGAGAGAGAGAGAGGGGGGTAGAGAGAGATAGTGGGAGAGGGAGGGAACAGGTGAGGGATAGGGAGGGGTGGTAGGGCAGGGTACTCATGAAAGGGGGCAAGGAGGAGGGAGAAAGCCTGGAGGAATTATGGTAGAGGGCAGATCAAGTGTTGGAGAGAGGGACGGGGAGAGAGAGAGAGAAAAAGGGAGAAGGGGGAGGGAAGGAGAGAGAGAGAGAGAGAGAGAGAGAGAGAGAGAGAGAGAGAGAGAGAGAGAGAGAGAGAGAGAGAGAGAGAGAGAGAGGGAGAGGGGAAGAGAGGTGGTAGAAATACATTGGGGTGCAGGCTGAGAGGTTGTACAAGTACCAGGGGTGTATGGATAGAGGGGGGAGATGGAAAGGAGGGGTTTAGGGTTGTTCACAGGGGGAAGGGGGAGAGAGGGGAGCAAGAGAGGAAAGAAGGAGGGAGAGAGAGGAAGGTGAGAGGGAGAGTAAGGAGAGAGATAGAGTTGAGAGAGAGGGGAGAGTTGAGGGAGAGAGGTGAGAGAGAGGAGATAGAGAGTGAGGAGAGGGTAGGGAGAGGAGATAGAGAGAGAGAGAGGAAGGAAGGAGAGAGAGTGAGGTGAGAGAGAGACAGGGAGAGAGGGAGAAGTACCAGGGGTGTATGGAGAGAGGGGAGATGGGGAGGAGGGGATTAGGGTTGTGCACTGGGGGAGAGGAGGGGGAGAGAGGTGGTAGGAATACCAGGGATTCTGGGAGAGAGGGCAGAAAGGGTTGGGGAGCTGGATGGAAGATGAGGAGGAAGAGAGAGGGGGAGGGAGGGAGGGGAGGGAGGGAGGGGGAGAGAGAGAGAGAGAGGTGAGGAGAAAGTGGGAGGGGGAGAGAGAGGAGAGCGAGAGATGAGAGGGGATAGAGCGGAAGGAGGGAGAGGAAGGAGACAGGCGAGAGAGAGGGGTGAGGAGGAAGCAAGAGGGGGGAGAGAGAGGGGGAGAGAGGGGAGCGAGAGGAATGAGACAGGCAAGAGTGGGAGAGAGAGAGGGGTGAGGAGGAAGCAAGAGGAGGAGAGAGAGGGGGAGAGAGGGGAGCGAGAGGGGAGAGATAGAGTGGAAGGAGGGAGAGAGAGGAAGGAGAGCGGTGAGAGTGGGAGAGTGAGGAGAGGGAGAGAGATAGGAGGGAGAGAGTGGTGAGAGAGAGGAGAGAGAGAGGTGAGAGAGAGAGAGACAGGGAGAGAGAGGGAAGAGGGAGAGATAGTGAGAGAGAGAGAGGGGAGAGTGGGAGAGAAAGAGATGGGTATGTGAGGGGAGTGGGGGAAGAGAGGAAGAGAGAGTTATCGGTCAGGTTCAATAGACCTTCTGTTCGTTTATGTATGCGTACCATGTGTGTGTGTGTGTGTGTGTGTGTGTGTGGAGGCTTCTGTGGGGACAGTGGAACCGACCCTTGATCTTGTGATTTATGCTGAGCCAGAGAGGGGGCTGAGTGTAGTGGAGGTGGATGTGCATCGGGTGGCGTCAAGTGAACAGTGTGTGGTGGAGGACACGGGCTCACGGAAATACACAGCAACAGTATCAGATTCTGATGATGTCTTAACACCAACCCAGAGGCCTGGTAAAAAGTTGTGGGTAGATATAGCAGGTGGTTCTGGGGTTGTTGTAAAGCCTAAATCACACTATGCTAAAGGAACCAGGAAACCAGAGATTGTGATAAATGGTAAAGGTGACAATATAAGTGGGGCTGAAAGTGCAAAAGGTCGAGTCAGTCAATGCCACAAACCACCTCCGTTGTATGACCATTAATGTTAATGGACTATGTGTGATAGCAAAGAGGCGATGGTTTGCCGCGTTTATTGGTAGGTATAAAGTGGACATAGTTTTTTTTTTTTTTCAAGAAGATAACCTCAAAGTTGTAATAGATCTAGAAATTCCTGGTTATGTGGTGCATGCATTGCCTACTGTTCGTTTAAAAGGGTGAGTGTCCCTTTTATTGGGAATGTCTTGCCCATTTGTGTATCACTGAAGTGAGAATGGTGGAGATGGTCGTGTTCTTCGTGTGGACGGTACTTGGCAGACCTCCCATGTCTCTTTCATATGTGTGTATGCACCAGCTGATAGGGATGTGAGGATTAAAAATTATTTCATTAGGGATGATTTAGTTTTTTCCTTAGGTCACTGCCCATCCTTTCTTTTGTGGGTGGGGACTGGAATTGTGTACTAGTTAGGAGAAAGATTTTTCCTGGGTTCTGATGGGTTATATTGGGTTATGGGTTATATTGGGTTATAATGGGTTTTTGCACTACAGTTTATGATTGTAACTACAAATATCTATGTAAAATTGTAATGAAATAAAATTTACTTTACTTTTACAAAGCTATGTTATTCTGAGATAGTTATCTTCCCACATGTCAGTGATCCATAATTATCTGCTGGTGTCCAACATCTCAGTGTTTAATAATTAAGTCACCCTTGAAAGATGTAACAAATGAAAGAATTTAGCATATGTGTTATATATTATTTCAACAATAGTGTGCAATTCTATTTTTATAAAAATAAAACTATACATTTGTACACAAATTTTAAAAAAAATCAGTTTCTTCTCTTAACAAAATTAAAAAACTTTATATACACGTTTCAAATTATAAAAGGAAATAAATAAAATTAGTTTATTTGTACCTGGAGTCTACCTGGAGAGAATTCCAGGGGTCAACGCCCCCGCGGCCCGGTCTGTGACCAGGCCTCTTGTTGGACCAGAGCCTGATCAACCAGGCTGTTACTGCTGGCCGCACGCAGTCCAACGTACGAACCACAGCCCGGCTGATCAGGCACCGACTTGAGGTGCCTGTCCAGTGCCTGCTTGAAGACAGCCAGGGGCTTGTTGGTAATCCCCCTGATGTATGCTGGGAGGCAGTTGAACAATCTTGGGCCCCTCACACTTATTGTGTTGTCCCTCAACGTGCTAGTGGTACCCCTGCTCTTCATTGGGGGGATGTTACATCGCCTGCCGAGTCTTTTGCTTTCGTACGGAGTGATTTTTGTGTGCAAGTTTGGTACTAAGCCCTCGAGAATTTTCCATGTGTATATAATAATGTATCTCTCCCGCCTGCGTTCTAGAGAGTACAGGTTTAGGAACTTCAAGCGTTCCCAGTAGTTGAGGTGGTTTATCGCACTTATGCGTGCGGTGAAGGTTCTCTGCACATTTTCAAGGTCAGCAATTTCACCCGCCTTGAAAGGTGCAGTTAGTGTGCAGCAATATTCCAGCCTAGATAGAACAAGCGATCTGTAAAGTGTCAACATGGGCTTGGCATCCCTGGTTTTGAAGGTTCTCATTATCCATCCTGTCATTTTTCGAGCAGATGCAATTGTTACATTGTTATGGTCCTTGAAAGTGAGATCCTCTGACATGATCACTCCCAGGTCTTTGACATTAGTTTTTCGCTCTATTGTGTGGTTGGAATTAGTTTTGTACTCTGATGAGATTTTAATTTCTTCACGTTTTCCGTATCTGAGTAATTGAAATTTCTCATCATTGAACTTCATATTGTTTTCTGCAGCCCATTTAAAGATTTGGTTTATGTCTGCTTGGAGTCTTGCAGTGTCTTCAACGGTGGACACTGTCATACAGATTCGGGTGTCATCTGCAAAGGAAGACACAGCACTGTGGCTTATATCCCTGTCAATGTCTGATATGAGGATGAGGAATAGGATGGGAGCAAGTACTGTGCCTTGTGGAACAGAGCTTTTCACAGTAGCTGCCTCAGACTTTACTCTGTTGACTACTACTCTTTGTGTTCTACGTGTTAGGAAATTATAAATCCATCTACCAACTTTTCCTGTTATTCCTTTATCACGCATTTTGTGTGCTATTACACCATGGTCACACTTGTCAAAGGCTTTTGCAAAATCTGTGTATATAACATCTGCATTCTGTTTATCTTCCAGAGCATCCAGGACCTTGTCGTAGTGGTCCAGTAGTTGGGACAGACAGGAGCGGCCTGCTCTAAACCCATGCTGTCCTGGGTTGTGCAATTGATGGGTATCAAGATGGGTGGCGATCTTGCTTCTTAGAACCCTTTCAAAGATTTTTATGATATGGGACGTTAGCGCAATTGGTCTGTAGTTCTTTGCTATTGCTTTACTGCCCCTTTGTGGAGCGGGCTATGTCTGTTGTTTTTAGTAGCTGCGGGACGATCCCAGTGTCCATGCTCCCTCTCCATAGGATGTTAAAAGCATGTGATAGGGGCTTCTTGCAGTTCTTGATGAACACGGAGTTCCATGAGTCTGGGCCTGGAGCGGAGTGCATGGGCATGTCATTTATTGCCTTTTCAAAGTCATTTGGCGTAGTGATGATGTCAGAAAGGCATGCATCTGTCAAGTTCTGTGGCACTCTCATGAAAAAATCATTTAGGTTTTCGATTTTCAGTCTGGTTAGTGGCTCGCTAAAGACTGAGTCATACTGAGATTTAAGTAACTCACTCATTTCCTTGCTGTCATCTGTGTAGGACCCATCCGGTTTAAGTAGGGGCCCAATACTGGTTGTTGTTCTCGACTTTGATTTTGCATAGGAAAAGAAATACTTAGGGTTTCTTTCAATTTCATTTATGGCTCTTAGTTCTTCCCGTGTCTCTTGATTCCTATAAGATTCCTTTAGTTTTAATTCGATGTTTGCTATTTCTCTGACTAGTGTCTCCCTACGTATTTCAGAGATATTGGCCTCCTGTAGCTGCTCCGTTATTCTGTGCCTTCGCCTGTATAGGGAGCGCCTCTCTCTTTCTAGTTTGCATCTTCTCCTCCTTTTCCTTAAGGGAATTTTCCTTGAGCAAACCTCAAGTACCACAGAGTTAATTTGTTCAAGACATAGGTTGGGATCCGTGATGCTTAGGCAATCTTCCCAGTTTATATCATTTAGGACTTGGTTTACTTGGTCCCACCTTATGTTTTTGTTATTGAAGTTGAATTTGGAGAAAGCTCCTCACGGCTGATCACATTTTGTTGATCTGGAGCTCCCGCATGCATGTCTGGACCTCTATTATGTTGTGATCTGAGTATATTGTTTTGATATGATGACATTTCGTATCAGATCATCATTGTTGTGAAGATGAGGTCCAGCGTATTCTCTAATCTTGTGGGCTCTACTATTTGCTGGTTTAAGGTGAACTTGGTGCAGAGATTTAAAAGTTCATGCATGTGTGAATTTTCATCTGAGCTGCCTCCTGGTGTTATCTCTGCTACCACATTGTTTGCAATGTTCCTCCATTTTAGGTGCCTGAGGTTGAAATCCCCCAGTAGCAAGATGTTGGGGGCAGGAGCTGGAAGATTTTCCAGACAGTGGTCAATTTTCAGCAGCTGTTCCTGGAATTGTTGGGACGTTGCATCCGGGGGCTTGTAGACAACCACGATGACCAGGTTTTGATTCTCGACCTTTATTGCTAATACTTCAACTACATCATTTGAGGCATTTAGTAGTTCTGAACATATAAGTGACTCTGTGATATACAGGCCAACCCCCCCTTTTTGCCTATTCACTCTGTCACACCTGTATAGGTTGTAGCCCGGGATCCATATTTCATTGTCCAAGTGATCTCTTATGTGGGTCTCTGTGAAAGCCGCAAACATGGCATTTGACTCTATAAGCAGTCCACTAATGTAAGGTACCTTGTTGTTTGTTGCTGGCTTTAGACCTTGTATATTAGCAAAGATGAATGTAGTTGGATTGGTGGTATTGGTGGTATGGGGGTCTTTTTTCCTGGCTCTAATATCTGTTGTAATGGAGTGGAGGCCACTGACTGTGATTCCACTCCAGAAATGATTGCAGTTGGTGTACAATTTCTGTCATTTCCTGCCAGCTTTTTTCCTTCCTGGCACTAAAAATCTCTCTCTCCGGAGTGGCTGTGGCTACCCTGATTTTGCCATGGTCTGGATGTTCTGTGTCGCCTCGTACCCTTTAGGTGGTATGCCTGGCAATATAAGTTATAGCACTGTCTTTCCTGAATTGATGTGTGGCACATTTCAGGGTGGAAAAACTTACAGGACGGGAGGTTGCATTTGCCTGTTTTCATATGGGAACGGCATTTTCTGGGGTGATCATAATTACATGTCCCATCTGATTTCCCAGATTTTCCATGCCTGCAGATACCAAGTGCATAATATTCACATAGGCCTGGTTTCCGTTTGCCCTGGTTTTTAGTGACTGTGTTCCCCATTGGTGGTGTGTTCCTGTCTCATGTCTGTCTTCGTTACTATTGCTAACAATGGAGCCTTCAACTGTTTCCGGTAATTTATCTTCATTATTTCCTGGGCATCCCCTTGTTTACTATCTACCGTGGTATTGCTAGTTTGTACCACTGTTTTGGTGTGTCCTTATCTACACCTGTTTCCCCATCATTTATTTCACTAGAGCTACTGTCCCTCTTCAGGTCACCATCATTTATTTCCCCATTCTTAAATATATTGGGTATCATTTCAACATCTGTACCGGGGGGTAGCATCATCTGGCCCTGATTTTTTACTGACCCAACTGTTATAGAAAGCTGTCATGTTTTTATGAAGTCCGATTTGGTGTTGTCATCTTTTAATATCGATGTGGTTTTATTCCACAGTTCGGTCTCATTTGGACATACCCAAAAACACTTCCCTTGTTTAATATCTCGGTGGTAGAGTCTTGAATGTCTACACAAGGGGCGTGGCAGCATTTACCAAAAAGATGCATGTAATCCATGCAGAGGAACGTTTGCTTGTTTGGTTGCATATTACACAGGGTTTCATGATTGATTTTGTTGGTTGCTTTACTGTATATTCTACTAATAGGTTCCCTGAAGTGGTGATCCGTCTATTTGTATCGTATCTATTTTATTTGCATGTGTAAGTGTTGGACAATCTTACCTCGTAGAAGTTATTCTTACTGTTCTCCATTTTTTTTTTTTTAGGAAAGTAGTTAGACTGTTGGGTTTAGTCCTGACTCTTTCTCTTCTCCTTCAGCTCTTCCTCTCACCAGCTATTCTTCATCTGTCCCCACTTCCCCCTCGCCCCTAGTAGATCCTTACCTGAGAGTCTGAACTGAGCCTTTTTTTTAGACCCACGTCGGAAAACACTTGTACTGTTTCTGACGAACCTTGCCTTACATTATCTTGAGGGAGGGCTCCACCATGTCCAACCCTTCTAAGGCAGGGTAGGTGCCAAATCTAGAGCTTGCTACCAGCTCGCAAGACTGCCCTTCCAGTCAGCCTCCCTGGGGCAGGGAAGATGGCAGACGAGGCCTGGGAATGTGGCTAGTCCTGGGGACAATTGGTCCTAGACGATGAATGGGTATTTGTACCTCCTCCCATGGGAGACATAAGGCTCAGACACTACCAAGGCAGGGTCTGAGCGTTCTCTTCAAATATTATTTTTGGACTTTAAAGTTCCTATATTATCTCGTCATTGTGTCATCTTCAGCAGTGATCACGAGATGGACAAGTAGGTCTGCAGTAGTGCTCCTTCTTTATTATGTTCTTATAATCATTTTAATAATAACTCTACCATACTCTTTACCAGAGTGCAAAAAATATAGGGTAATAAGTCTGTTGAGTATACCTGGTAAAGTCATTATGGAAAGAATTATAAGACGGAGAGCAGGATAGCAGATGAACAAAGAGGCTTTAGGAAAGGTAGGGAGTGTGTAGACCAACTGTTTACAGTGAAACATATAAGTGAACAGTATTTACATAAGGGTAGAGATTTTTGTGGCATTTATGGATTTGGAAAAGGCGTATGATAGGGTGGATAGGGGGCAATGTGGCAGATGTTGCAGGTGTATGGAATAGGAGCGAGGGTTTTGGCAAGAGTTTACCAGGGTCAACACCCCTGCGGCCTGGTCTGTGACCAGGCCTGTGA
>WNWK01056968.1:0-10866 GCA_009830355.1 Cherax destructor
AGAAGATGGATGTATGAAGTATAAATGAAGAGATGAATGTAAGTATGAGATGAGGATGAAAGTGGAAATATGGATAGTGGTGATAAAATTTAAGTATAATAGGAAGATAATTGGAAGTATTGGAAAGAATAAAAATAAATAGTGAAAAAGAGGGGGGGGGGGGGGGGGGGGGGGGGGGGGGGGGGGGGGGGGGGGGGGGGGGGGGGGGGGGGAAAGAGGAAATAAAAGTAGTGAAGAGATTTTAGAGTATAAAGTAGGAAGAAAATGAAGTATGTAAAGTGATGAAGATGAAAGTGAAGAAATTATAGAAGTAGTGAAGATGAAGAGATGGAAGTATGAAAGTATAAGTAGTGAAGATAGAGTATGAAACATAAAAGTAGTGAAGATGGAAAATTATGGAAAGTAAGAGATGAAAGATGAAATATAAATATGGAAGTATGAAGAGATAGAGATGTAAATAATATAGAGTAGTAGAAATATAGAGTGATGAAGTATAAATAAAAATAGTGGAAGATAAGAGTATGAAAAATGAAGAGATGAAGATAAAGTAGAGAGTATGAAAATAAGTAGAAAATAAAAGTATGAATGTATAAGTAGTAGATGATGAAGTGTAAAGTATAAAAGTAGTGGAATATAGATTGTGAAGTTATGAAGTAGTGAAGATAAGTATGAAACATGAAGTAGTGAAGAGATAGAGTATGAAAAATAAAGTAGTGAAGAATGAAGTTTGAGAAATATAAAGTAGTGAAGAGATAGAGGTGTGGAAGTATGAAGTAGTGGAGAGATAGAAGTGTGGAAATATAAGTAGTGAAGAGATAGAGGAATGAAGTATGAAGAATATAGAGTAGTGAAGAGATAGAGAGTTATGAAAGCTTATAAAGTAGTGAAGAGATAAGTAGTGGAAAAACATAAATAGTATGTAGTGAAAAGATGGAAATGTGTGAAGTTATGAAGTAGTGAGAGAGAAGTAAGAAAATAATATGAAGGAAGTATGAAATCAATGGAAGATAAAGTATAGAAATGTAAATAAAGTAGTAGTAGATGAAATTATGAAAGTAAAAGTAGTGAAGATAGAGAGTGAAATATAGAAGTATGAAGTAGGAAGAGAATGAAGAATAGAAATATGAAGTATGAAATATGAGTAGTGAAAAATAAAGTAGAAAGTATAGAAGTAGTAAGATAAGAAAGTATGAAGTATAAAAGTAGTAGAATATAGATAGTTGAAGTGTATAAAGAGTGAAGAATAGAGAGTAGAAGAAAATGAAGTAGTGAAGAGATAGAAGTGATGAAAGATAAAATAGATAGTAGATAGAATTTGAAGTATAAAAGTATGAAGATAGAGTTGGAATGTATGAAGTAGTGGAAGAGATAGAGAGTATGAATATATAGAAGTGAGATGAAGAGATGAGAGTAATGAGAAATATAGAGTAGTGAAGATAGAGAGTATGAGAAGTATAAAAGTAGTGGAAATGAGAGTATGAAATAAAGTAGTGAAAAAATGAAGTATGAAATTATGAAGTAGTGAAGAGAAGAATGTAGAAAATATAAGTATGAAGAATAGAGAAGTAATAGAAATATAAAGTAGTAGAAGATAGAAAGTATGAAAGTATAAATAGTGAAGATAGAAAGTATGAAATATATAGAAGTAGAGAAGAATGAAGTATGAAAGTATAAGTAGTGAAAATAGGAAGTTGGAAGTGTATAGAGTAGTGAATGATAGAGTTAAAAGTATAAGTAGTAGAATATAGAGTATGGAAGTTATGAAGTAGTGAAGATAGAGAGTGTAGAAATATAAGTAGTGAAGATAGAGAGTATGAAGAATATAAGTACTGAAGATAGAGGAATTTAGAGAAATATAAAAGTAGTGAAAGATATAGAGTATGGAATTATAGAGTAGTAGAAGAATAGAAGTATGAAAATATAATAGTGAAGAGATGAAGGAAAAGAAGTTGAATATAAGTAGTGAAGAGATAAGTGAAAGTATGAAGTATAATGATAAAAGTGAAGTATAAAAGTAAGTAGAATATGAATATGGAAATGTATATGAAGAGATAGAAAGATGATGAATAACATAGAGTATGAAGAGATAGAGGTATGGAAATAAGTAGTGAAGATAGAGAGTTAGAGAATATAAAGTAGTGAGAGATAGAGAAGTATGGAGATGTATAGTAGTGAAGAGATGAAAGTATGAAAGTATAGAGTAGTGAAGAGAAGAAGTATGGAATGTATAGAGTGAGTGAAGAGAAGTTGAAAGTATAAAGTAGTGAAAAGAGAGTGGATGTATAAGTAGTGAGAGATGAAGATTGGAAAGTATAAAGTAGTGGAAAGGAATGAAGTATAGAAGTAGTAAAGATGAAATATGAGTAGTGAATGATGGATGTGAAAAGAAGTATGAAAAAGTGAAGAATAGAAATAGAAATATATAGTAGTGAAGATAGATTGAAAACTTTTAAAAGGAGAAAAATGAAAATGAAATTTATAAATGTCAGATGAAATTGTAGTATTTAAGTATAAGGAGATAGAGGTATAAAAATTCAAGTAGTGAGAATAGAGGTTGGAAAATATAAAAAAGTGAAAATGAAATGTGGAAAGTATAGGTATGGGAAGAATGAATTGGGAAAATATAGAGTATGAAGAAAAAGTAAAGGGGAAAATATAAGATAGTAGATAAATATGAAATATAAAAATAGTGAAGAGATAAAAAGTTTAAATTTTAGAAGATGAAGGGAAATAGTAAAAAAAAAATGTGAAAAGATAAAAGTATGGAAATTATAAAAATAGTGAAGAGATAAGTAAAGAAATATAAATAATTAGAATAAGAATTAAGAAATATAAAAGTAGTAAAAAATAAAGTATGGGAAAGGAAGAGGTAGGTGAGTGTGGAGTGGCAAGGGGTACAGAGTGGTGGAGGGTGTGGAGTGACAAGGATTATGGAGTGGTAATCCTCGAGCCACGAGAGCCATCATGGATCCACAACTCGACAAATGAACATTAATAACCTATAAAATTCCATTTAATGAAAAACATGAGAGCGATCATATAATAATTAAAACCAAAGCCGACTATAATTAATGCTGCTGAAGCATCATTATCAGGATGAGAACTATGATGCTGATGAAGCATCATTGTCAGGATGAGAACTATGATGCTGCTGAAGCATCATTATCAGGATGAGAACTATGATGCTGCTGTAGCATCATTATCAGGATGAGAACTATGATGCTGCTGAAGCATCATTATCAGGATGAGAACTATGATGCTGCTGAAGCATCATTATCAGGATGAGAACTATGATGCTGCTGAAGCATCATTATCAGGATGAGAACTATGATGCTGCTGTAGCATCATTATCAGGATGAGAACTATGATGCTGCTGAAGCATCATTGTCAGGATGAGAACTATGACTGGTACTGGTGAAACATCACTGTCAGGATGAGAACTATGATGCTGTGAAGCATCATTGTCAGGATGAGAACTATGATGGTGTGAAGCATCATTGTCAGGATGAGAACTATGACTGGTACTGGTGAAGCATCACTGTCAGGATGAGAACTATGACTGGTACTGGTGAAGCATCACTGTCAGGATGAGAACTATGACTGGTACTGGTGAAGCATCACTGTCAGGATGAGAACTATGACTGGTACTGATGAAGCATCCTGTCAGGAGAGAACATGCTGTACTGGTGAGCATACTGTCAATAGAACTATGATGCTGTGAAGCTTCATTACGGATGAGAACTATGATGCTGTGAAGCATCATATCAGGATGAGAACTATGATGCTGCTGAACATTTTCGATAGAACTATGCTGCTGAAGCTCATTTCAGGAAGAACTATGATGTGCTGAACATCTTATCAGGATGGAACTAGATCTGCTGAAGTCATTATCAGGATGAAACTATGATGCTTGAGCATCTTGGATAGAACTATGTGCTGCTGAAGCATCATTTCGATGAGAATATGATCTGTGAAGCATCATCAGGATGAGAACTATGATTGTGAAGCATCTTATCAGGATGAGAACTATGATGCTGAGCTCATTATCAGGATGAGAACTATGATGCTGCTGAAGCATATTGTCAGATGGCTATGTGCTGCAAGCATCTGTCGATGGAACTATGATCTGTGAGCATCTTGTCAGATGAGAACTTGATGCTGTGAAGCATCATTTCAGGATGAGAACTAGATGCTGCTAACTATTATCGATGAGAACTATGATGTGCTGAACATCATTCAGGATGAGAACTATGATGCTGCTGAGCATCATTGCAGATGAGCTATGATGCTGTGACTATTGCAGGATGAGAACATGACTGGACTGTGAAACATACTGTAGATGAACTGACTGGACTGTGAGCATCATGTCAGGATGAGAACTATGACTGGTACTGGTGAACATCATGTCAGGATGAGAACTATGACTGGTACTGTGAAGCATCATGTCAGGATGAGAACTATGACTGGTACTGGTGAAATCATGTCAATAGAACTATGATGACTTGAAGCACTGTCAGATGGAACAGACTGTACGAAGCATCTGTCAGGATGAGAACTATGACTGGTACTGGTGAAGCATTTGTCAATGAACTATGATCCTGAAGCTTTCAGGATAGAACATGATGCTGAAGCATTTTCAATGAAACTATGATCTAAGCTCATTATCGATAAATGCTGCTGAAGCATCATTCAGGATGAACTATGATGCCACACTCAGATAGAACTATGTGCAGCATCTTGCGAGAGAACTATGATGTGCAAGCATCATTATCAGGATGAACTATGATGCTGAAGCTCTTATCGGATGAGCTATGATGCTGCGAGCATCATTCAGAAGAACTATGATGCTGAAGCATCTTCAGATAACTATGTCTGAAGCTCTTGATGAAACTGATGCCGAGCATCTTGTCAATGGAACTATGTGCTGTGAAGCATCATTGTGAGAATAATGTGAGCATTCGATGAGAACTATGATGCTGCTGAAGCATTTTCAGATGAGAACTATGATGCTGCGAAGCATCATTTCAGGATGAGAACTAGAGCTGCTGAAGCATCATTGTCAGGATGAGAACTATGATCTGTGAACATCTTCAGATGAAACTATGATGCGTGAAGCATCATTGTCAGAGAACATATTGCTGAACTTTTCAGGATGAGAACTGTGCTGCTGAAGAATTAGAGAACTATGATGCAACATCTGTCAGATGAAACTATATTAAGCATCATGTCAGATGAGAACTATGACTGGTACTGGTGACATCACGTGGATGAGAACTATGACTGGTACTGGTGAGCATATTGTCAGATGAGAACTATGATGCCATCATTTCAGGATGAGAACTATGATGCTGCTGAAGCTTCATTATCAGGATGAGAACTATGATGCTGCTGAAGCATCATTGTCAGAGAGAACTATGATGTGCGAAGCATTATCAGATGAGAACATGAGCGCTGAAGCATCATTCAGGATGAGAACTATGATGCTGCTGAAGCATCATTGTCAGGATGAGAACTATGACTGCTGCTGAAGCATCATTGTCAGGATGAGAACTATGACTGGTACTGGTGAAGCATCAATGTCACTATGAGAACTCGTGAGTTCATTGCCTTTTGTTATCTATTATTTGCTCTGGAGAATATATCTGTTTTTTCTTCCTCACTTGTTAAATAGTTTATGGCAGACAAATTCTAAATTAATGAGATCGGTAAGAGGCTTTGATGATTACTGAGGCGCAAATGATAATGAAAATGACTGAAATAGACACAAATGACTGAGATACACACAAATGACTGAGATACACACAAACACATACACACATACACACAAACACACACACACACAAACACACACACACATACACACAAACACACACACACACACATACACACACACCCACGCATACACACACACACACACAAACACACACACACGCATACACACACACATACACACAAACGCACAAACACACACACACACACACACACACACACGCATACACACACACATACACACAAAAGCACAAACACACACACACACACATACACACAAACGCACAAACACACACACACACACACATACACATACACACAAACACAGACACACACATACACACACACACGCATACACACACACACACACACACACAGTAAGACAAGAGAGAGAGGGGTGGGTAGATTGCATATTCTTGGACTGTAAGAAGGCGTTTGACACAGTTCCACACAAGAGATTAGTGCAGAAGCTGGAGGACCAGGCAGGGATAACAGGGAAGGCACTACAATGGATCAGGGAATACCTGTCAGGAAGAAAGCAGCGAGTCATGGTCCGTGGCGAAGTGTCAGAGTGGGCGCCGGTGACGAGTGTGGTTCCACAGGGGTCAGTCCTAGGACCGGTGCTGTTTCTGGTATTTGTGAACGACATGACGGAAGGAATAGACTCCGAAGTGTCCCTGTTTGCAGATGATGTGAAGTTGATGAGAAGAATTCAATCGGAAGAGGACCAGGCAGAACTACAAAGGAATCTGTACAGGCTGCAAGCCTGGTCCAGCAATTGGCTCCTGGAGTTCAACCCAACCAAGTGCAAAGTCATGAAGATTGGGGAAGGGCAAAGAAGACCGCAGACGGAGTACAGTCTAGGGGGCCAGAGACTACAAACCTCAATCAAGGAAAAAGATCTTGGGGTAAGTATAACACCAGGCACATCTCCTGAGGCGCACATCAACCAAATAACTGCTGCAGCATACGGGCGTCTAGCAAACCTAAGAACAGCATTCCGACATCTTAATAAAGAATCGTTCTGGACCCTGTACACTGTGTACGTTAGGCCCATACTGGAGTATGCAGCACCAGTTTGGAACCCACATTTATCCAAGCACGTAAAGAAGCTAGAGAAAGTGCAAAGGTTTGCAACAAGACTAGTCCCGGAGCTAAGGGGTATGTCCTACGAGGAGAGGTTAAGGGAAATCGACCTGAGGACACTGGAGGACAGGAGATATAGGGGGGACATGATAACGACATATAAAATACTGAGAGGAATTGACAAGGTTGACAGAGACAGAATGTTCCAAAGATGGGACACAGCAACAAGGGGACACAGTTGGAAGTTGAAGACTCAGATGAATCACAGGGATGTTAGGAAGTATTTCTTCAGTCACAGATTAGTCGGGAAGTGGAAAAGCTTGGGAAGCGATGTAGTGGAGGCAGGTTCCATACACAGCTTTAAGAAGAGGTATGATAAAGCTCATGGCGCAGGGAGAGTGACCCAGTAGCGGCCAGTGAGGCGGGGACAGGAGCTATGTCTCGACCCCTGCAACCACAACTAGGTGAGTTCAACTAGGTGAGTACACACACATACGCATACACACACATACACACAAACGCACAAACACACACACACACATACACACAAACACACACACACATACACCTGATGCACCAACATGTCAGGGACACGACCAGAGAGAGGGGAGAAGATGAACCAGTAAGACTGGACCTTGTATTCACCCTGAACAGCTCAGATATTGAAGACATAACGCACGAGAGCCCCCTGGGAGCCAGTGACCATATGTTGCTTAGCTTTGAGTACATTGTAGAGCTACAGGTGGAGAGGGGAAACAGTACCGATAGAGACAAACCAGACTTTAAAAGAGGAAACTACACGGGCTAGAGAAATTTCCTGCAGGACATCCATTGGGAAAGGGAAATGGAAGGACTGACAATAAATGAAATGATGGAATACGTAGGGGCAAAGTGCAAGGAGGCAGAGGAACGGTTTATACCCAGAGACAAATGTTTAAATGGGAAGGCCAGAAAGAGCCCCTGGTTTACCCAAAGGTGCAGGGAGGCAAAGAATCAGAGTATCAGAGAATGGAAATGGTACAGAAGGCAAAGAACCCAAGTAAACAAAGAGATTAGTAGAAGAGCTAGAAACGAGTATGCACAAGTACGGAGGGAGGCCCAGAAACAGTACGAAAACGACATAGCATCGAAAGTTAAGTCCGACCCGAAACTGATGTTCAGTCACATCAGAAGGAAGACAACAGTCAAGGACCAGGTGATAAGGCTGAGGAGAGAAGATGGGGAACTCACAAGTAATGATCAAGAGGTATGTGAGGAGCTCAACTTGAGGTTTAAGGAAGTATTCACAATGGAGGAAGGAAGGCAGCTGGGTAGACAGGACATGGTTCGTCACCAGCAAGGGATGTACCAAGTGCTAGAGGGCATACACACAACTGAGGAGGAAGTGAAGCAGTTACTCAGTGACCTCGATACCTCAAAGGCGATGTGTCCGGACAATATCTCCCCGTATGTTCTTCGGGAAAGAGCTGAGGTACTGAGTGTGCCACTTACCACAATATTCAACACATCCCTTGAAACTGGGCAGCTACCTGAGGTATGGAAGAAGGCCAACGTAGTCCCCATTTTTAAAAAAGGAGACAGAAAAGAGGCACTAAACTATAGACCGGTGTCACTTACATGTATAGTGTGCAAAGTCCTGGAGAAAATCATCAGGAAAAGAATGGTGGAACACCTTGAGCGGAACAGGATAATAAACACCAGACAGCATGGATTCCGGGAAGGCAAATCCTGTGTAACAAACCTCCTGGAGTTCTATGATAAAGTAACAGAGATAAGGCAGGAGAGAGTAGGGTGGGTTGATTGCATTTTCCTGGACTGCAGGAAGGCCTTCGACACAGTTCCTCACATGAGATTAGTAAAGAAGTTGGAAGAACAAGCAGGTATAACAGGAAGGGCACTGGAATGGATCAGGGAATACCTCAAAGTTAGGCAACAACGGGTCATGGTGCGTGGTGAGGTATCACAGTGGGCGCCTGTGACGAGCGGTGTACCGCAGGGGTCAGTCCTAGGACCAGTGTTATTCCTGGTATATGTAAATGACATGACGGACGGGATAGACTCAGAAGTGTCTCTATTCGCGGATGATGTGAAAATAATGAGGAGAATCACATCGGAAGAGGACCAGGCAGGGCTGCAAACAGACCTGGACAAGCTCGACATCTGGTCTAGCAGTTGGCTTCTCGAATTCAATCCCTCCAAATGCAAAGTCATGAGGATCGGAGAAGGGCAAAGAAGACCGCTGACAGAGTACAAGCTAGGCGGACAAAGGCTACAAACCTCGGCAAAGGAGAAAGACCTTGGAGTGAGTATAACGCCTAGCACGTCTCCGGAGGCACACATCAACCAGATAACTGCGGCAGCATATGGGCGTCTGGCAAACCTTAGATTAGCGTTCCGTTACCTTAACAAGGAATCGTTCAAGACACTGTATACCGTGTACAGTCAGGCCCATACTAGAATATGCAGCACCAGTCTGGAACCCACACCTGGTCAAGCACGTAAGGAAACTAGAGAAAGTGCAAAGGTTTGCGACAAGGTTAGTTACACAACTCAGGGGTCTGTCTTATGAAGAAAGGTTGAGGGAAATAGGACTAACAACACTGGAGGAAAGAAGGGTCAGAGGAGACATGATAACGACATACAAAATACTGCGGGGAATTGACAAGGTAGATAGTGACAGGTTGTTTCAGAGAGGGAACACAGAAACAAGGGGACACAATTGGAAGCTGAAGACTCAGATGAGTCAAAAAGATGTCAGGAAACATTTTTTCAGCCACAGAGTAGTCAGGAAGTGGAATGGACTAGAGAAAGATATAGTGGAGGCAGGAACCATACATAGTTTTAAGACAAGGTATGATAAAGCTCATGGAGCAGGGAGAGCAGAGACCCAGTAGCAGACAGCGAAGAGGCGGGGCCAGGAGCTGAGTCTCGACCCCTGCAACCACAATTAGGTGAGTACACACACACACAAACACACACACACATACACACAAACACACACACACACATACACACACACACACGCATACACACAAACACACACACACACACACACACAAACACACACACACACACACATACACACAAACACACACACACACACACGCATACACACACACACACACACACACACACACACACACACACACACGACGGATGGGATAGACTCAGAAACGTCTCTGTTCGCAGATGATGTTAAATTAATGAGGAGAATCACATCGGAAGAGGACCAAGCAGGACTTCAAACAGACCTGGACAAGCTTGACATCTGGTCTAGCAACTGGCTTCTCGAATTCAATCCCACCAAATGCAAAGTCATGAAGATCGGAGAAGGACAAAGAAGACCGCTGACAGAGTACAGGCTAGGTGGACAAGGGCTACAAACCTCGGCAAAGGAGAAAGACCTTGGGGTGAGTATAACGCCAAGTACGTCTCCGGAGGCACACATCAACCAGATAACTGCGGCAGCATATGGGCGACTGGCAAACCTAAGATTAGCGTTCCGTTACCTAAACAAGGAATCGTTCAAGACACTGTACACCGTGTACGTCAGGCCCATACTAGAATATGCAGCACCAGTCTGGAACCCACACCTGGTCAAGTACGTAAAGAAACTAGAGAAAGTGCAAAGGTTTGCGACAAGGCTAGTTCCACAACTCAGGGGTCTGTCCTATGAAGAAAGGTTGAGGGAAATAGGACTAACAACACTGGAGGAAAGAAGGGTCAGAGGAGACATGATAACGACATACAAAATACTGCGGGGAATCGACAAGGTAGACAGGGACAGGATGTTCCAGAGAGGGAACACAGAAACAAGGGGACACAACTGGAAGCTGAAGACTCAGATGAGTCAAAGGGATGTTAGGAAGTATTTCTTCAGCCACAGAGTAGTCAGGAAGTGGAATAGTCTAGAGAAAGATATAGTGGAGGCAGGAACCATACATAGTTTTAAGACGAGGTATGATAAAGCTCATGGAGCAGGGAGAGCAGAGACCCAGTAGCAGACAGCGA
>WNWK01056969.1:0-10866 GCA_009830355.1 Cherax destructor
ATGTAGAAAAATTGCAGGAAAAAAGGGGTTAAATTTTAAAAAAATTTGTTGGTTTAGCGTTTTGGGGGGCCCCCCGATGCGAGCGGGTTGATCATACTATGTTCTCCCATAACATTACGAAGATGTACCTTTCCCCGGTGTAAGGTTTGGGGTTTTTTAAAAAAATGGCGATTTGAACGGGCCAAATACTTTCCCTTTGATAATTTGTATTTTTTACTGTCCCCTTGGTTTTTTTTAATTGGGGGTGTCTGCACTGGCGTCTGGGGGACCTTCCTGCAATGACTTTTAATTGCCAGTAGTCGGGGATGTGAAACCCCTTTTTAAACAACGCCTTGTGAAAGAAGCAGCCACTTTCTTCTTATAACAATTCTAATGACGGGGTCTGCGTTACCAGTAGAGCTGGCCCCCTTTCCCCCCCTAAAATGCAGGGGGGTTTTAGGCTGCCCCCGACTTGTGAAAACGTCCCTCGGCGGCCAAGTTAAACCTGGGGGGGCCATATCTAGCGAGGGGAAAAATTTTCTGTTTGCTAAAAAAAGGGGGGCTGGGGCAACTCCCGGCAACAATATGAGAGCTTCCCCCCCCAAATCCCCTTCCCCCTTTTCCCCCCCCTTGGGGGAAAAATTTTTCTGATTACCAAAGGGCAATCAATTTTTAAAAACTTTTTTTGGGGGATGAATGGTTTTACGAACATCAAGTGGGTGTATCCGGGCGTAATTTTTTTGCTTTTTAAATTTTCATTATTTTAACTTTCAAAATTTTGTTTTTTGATGGTATGGGGAAATTTTTTTTATTTTAAAATTTTTAAATTTTTTTGCAAGGGTCTCTAAAAAATTATTCTGTCGGGGGGTTTATTTGAAATCTCCCCCCCCCCCCCCTTTTCTTTCTCTCTCTTTCTCTCCCTCCCTTTCTTTCTGCTACCACCACCCTTTTCCCCCACCCTAAATTTTTTTCAACCCCCAAAAACCCCCCTTATCACCTTTTTCCCCCCTTTTTTTTCATAACAACACACCGAACGAATGCTAAAACCCCCCCCCCCCCAAAAAATGGGTCGCTAACACGCTTTTATCCAAAAAAACATTTTTCAGCATTATTCCATGTTAAAAAAAACACTTTGGGGGCCTCCCCCACGTCTATCCCGCACCTTCCCTTCTCCAAAAAGTTTTAAATTACAAAATGCCCAAAAAAAAAAACCACCATATAGCCCGGCCAACAGACCCTAAAGCTACCCCCCAAACCCCACAGTCGGCCTCTGAACGGTTACCCCGGTCACAAATAACAAAAAATCGAAAGGGGGATGCCAGTCAAGGGGCGCAAAGGAAAAAAAAACCCCCCCCCCCACACCCAAAACCCCAAATTTGGGGGGAAAAAAACAAAAAATAAAAAGGGGGAAAATGAAAACTGTATCCTTTTCCCCAAAAAATTCTTTCACTTCTGCCCCCAACCTTTAATTCATATATTGTACAGGTTAAAAGAAGGGGGGTGAATGGTTTTTAAAGGGCGGGGGGGAGGTGTTTAATTTCAGGACAGGTCCAAAAACCCGGGTGAAATGGGTTTTTGGGGAAGGGGGGGGGCCAAAAAGTGGGAAAGGGAAGGGGGGCCGGGGGCCAGGTGTGGGGGGCAGGGCGGGCGGGGAAAAACCCCCGGGGGAAAAATGGTCAAAAGGGGGGTCGGGGGGCCCCCTGGAGGAAAGGTCCCGAGGGGGGGTCCGGGGGAAGGGGCCCCCTGTGGGGGGGGTTTAGGGGGAAATCAATGCAACAATTTACTGGAACAAGAACAAAAAATTAAAAAAAAAAAAGAAAAAAAAACGGGAAGGGTGGAAAAAAAAAAATGGGAGGAAAAAAAATTTTTAAAAATGTGGAAAATGAGTAAAAGGTTGGGGGGGGGGAAAGAAGGGAGAGAGAGAGAGAGAGAGAGAGAGAGAGAGAGAGAGAGAGAGAGAGAAACCTGACAGTAGTAAAAAAAGGGGGAGGGAACACTGTAAACAAAACACAAGGGGGAAAAAAAACAACTGTCCCCCAAAACTAAGATCAAAAAAAAAGTTTTTGGGAAAAAGGGAAGGGGGTTTTTTTTGGTGATATCCAGGAGAAAAAGGTGGTGATATCCGGGGGGAAAAAACAGTGGTGATATTCCAGGAGATACAGTGGTGATATACCAAAAAATACAAATGGTGATATTCCAGGAGATAAAGTGGTGATATTCTGGGAGAAGGGGGATTGGGGGGATCAGTGGGGATACCGGGGGGTCCCCCGGTGATATTCCAGGGGGAGATGGGGGTATTCCAGGGAGATACAGTGGTGATATTCCAAAAAATAAGGTGATATTCTAAGAATACAGTGGTGATATCCAGGAAGATCAGGGGGTTCCCCCAAAATCTGGTGATATACCAGGGGGATACAGTGGTGATATTTCCCCCAGAGAAAAGGGGGTTTCCCGGAGAAAACAGGGGGTATTCCCGGGAGAGATACAGTGGTGATATTCCAAAAAACAGTGGTGATATTCCAGGAGATCGGGGGTTTAGGAGATACAGTGGGGGGTATTTAAAAGGGGGAAAAAAGTGGTAATTTTGGGGGAAAAAAGTGGTGATATTCCAGGAGAATCAGTGGTGATATTCCCCGGGGGATACAGTGGTGATATTCTGGGGGGATACAGTGGTGATATTCCCGGAGAGATCAGTGGTGATATTCAGGAGAGATACAGTGGTGATATTCCAGGAGATCAGTGGGTTTTTTTTCCCCCAGAGATCAGTGGTGATATTCCCCCAGAGATCAGTGGTGATATCCGGGGGAGATAAAAGTGGTGATATTCCCCCAGAGATCAGTGGTGATATTCTGGGAGATCAGGGGGTATCCCCCAGAGATCAGTGGTGATATTCCCCGGAGAGATCAGTGGTGATATTCCAGGAGAGATACAGTGGGATATTCCCCCAGAGATACAGTGGTGATATACCAGAAAATACAGTGGTGATATTAAAAAGATACAGTGGTGATATTTTGGGGGATACAGTGGTGATATTCCAGGAGAATAAAAATTTTGGGGGTATTCTGGGGAAAAAACAGGGGGTTCCAAAGGGGGAAAAACAGTGGTGAAACCGGAGAGATACAATGGTGATATACCGAAGAGATACAGTGGGATATACCAGGAGAAAAAAGTGGTGATATTCCAGGGAGAGATACAGTTTTTATATAAGAATCAGTGGTGATATGGGGAGATACAGTGGTGATATTCCAGGGAATACATTTGGGTATTGGAGAGATCAGTGGTGAAAACCAAAGAATACAGTGGTGATATACCAGGAGAGAAAAGGGGGTGAAAACCAGGAGATACAGGGGGGTTTTTTCCAGGGGGAACAGTGGTAAAACCGGAAGATACAGGGGAAAACCAGGAGATACAGTGGTGATATACCGGGGAGATACAGTGTGAACCGGGAGATACAGTGGTGATATAGAATCAGTGGTGATATTAGGGGGGAAACAGTGGTGATACCCCGGAGAACCCCGTGGTGATATTCCAGGGAGATCCCCGGGGGTGATATACCAGGAGAATCAGTGGTGATATACCAGGAGAGATACAGTGGTGATATACCAGGGGGGAACAGTGGTGATATACCAGGAGAAAGTGGTGATAAGGAGATACAGGGGATATGGAGGATACAGTGGTGATATACCAAAAAGGATACAGTGGTGATATTTGGAGAGATACAGTGGGATATTCTAGGGGGAGATACAGGGTGATATACCAGGAGAGATACAGTGGTGATATACCAGGAATCAGTGGTGATATACCAGGAGAATACAGTGGTGATATACAGGGGGATACAGTGGTGATATACCGGGGAGATACAGTGGTGATATACCAGGAGAGATACAGTGGTTTTAATACCGGAGGGATACAGTGGTGTTTCCCAGGAGAGATACAGTGGGATTTACCAGGAGAATGTGGTGAATCCAGGAGGGATACAGTGGTGATATACCAGTTGGGATACAGTGATATACCAGGGAGGATACAGTGGTGATATGGAGGGGATACAGTGGTGATATCCGGAGGGATGTGGTGAATACCAGGAGGGATACAGTGGTGATATCCGGGGTGATACAGTGGTGATATACCAAAAGGATATAGAAGTGATATACCAGAATACAGTGGTGATATTCCAGGAGGATACAGTGGTGATATTCCAGGAGAGATACAGTGGTGATATTCCAGGAGAGATACAGTGGTGATATACCAGGAATCAGTGGTGATTTCAGGATGATACAGTGGTGATATTCAGAAGATACAGTGGTGATATTCCAGGAGATACAGTGGTGTATTTAGGAGAGATACAGGGTGATATACCAGGAGAGATACAGTGGTGATATACCAGGAGATACAGTGGTGATATTCCAAGAGATAAAATGGTGATATCCAGAAATACAGTGGTGATATACCAGGGAGATACAGTGGTATATTCCAGGAGATACAGTGGTGATATACCAGGAGAGATACAGTGGTGATATTCAGGAGAAATACAGTGGTGATATTCCAGAATACAGTGGTGATATACCAGGAGAGATCAGTGGTGATATACCGGAGAGATAAAATGGTGATATACCGGAAAATACAGGGTGATTTCCAGGAGAGATACAGTGGTGAAAACCAGAAATAAAATGGTGATATCCAGGAAAATACAGTGGTGATATTCTAGGAAGATGTGGTGATATTCTAGGAAGATCGGGGTGATATCCAGGAGAATACAGTGGTGATATGGGGGAATACAGGGTGATATACCATTGAGATCAGTGGGGGAATACCAGGAGGGATCAGTGGTGATATCCAGGAGGATACAGTGGTGATATCCAGGAGAAAATAATTGATATACCAGGAGGATACAGTGGTGAAACCAGGAGGAAAATACAGTGGTGATATACCGGAGGAACAGTGGTGATATCCAGGAGGATACAGGGGGAAAACCAGTTGGGATACAGTGGGTATACCGGAGGGATACAGTGGTGATAACCAGGAGGGATATAGTGGTGAATACCAGGAGGGATACAGTGGTGATATACCAGGGGGGCAGTGGTGATATGGAGTGATAAGTGGTGATATCCCAAGAAGGATATAAATGATATCCGGGAGAATACCGTGGTGAGATATATATATATATATATATATATATATATATATATATATATATATATAATATTTTATATATATATATATATATATTTTTTTTCGTGCCATTATTAAAACTGGTCAATTGCAAGAACTCATCTAAAATTAGGTCCTTTCTAAACTTTTCTCTTATCGTTTAAAGATATATTTTTTTCATTTATATTAATGTAAGAAATTTTTAATTTTTTTACCAAAGAAAAATTTGCCTCCTAATTATTAAAAACCAATTTAATTTAGCCTAACCCAACTAAATATATTTTAGATACTTAACATTAATTTAATAATAAACAAACAAATGAAATATAAATTTTCGTTATGTTCAAAAATGATTTTGGCGAAATTATTTCATACAAAATTTTCACTTGTCTTATATGGCAAGGAGGGGTTCTATTTAAGCCAAAATCCAAGTTTACCCAATCCCGAATATATAATATATATATATATATATATATATATATATATATATATATATATATATATATATATATATATATTATTTATTGTAACCACGAACGAGTTGTATTGAATCAATAACAACACGCGACTAGACAGGATTCGAACCCATGTCGTTTTGGCCCGCCGCATGGTGAGCGAAAATCACACTGACGCTCTAACCCACAGGACCATGCAATCGTACAATAATCACGCACCCAGCAGAGCTAGGTGTTTACCGTGATCGGAGGACATACGTTGGTGTGGGTGCCTGTGAGCTAATTTCATTCTACTCACCTTTTTTATATTATTGTGACCACGAACGAGTGGTATTGAATCAATAACAGAGGCATATTATTTGACAGAATGTTTCCTGAATATTCTAGAACGTTCTGGAACATCGGGTATTACCTGTTGACAAAATGAAGGAATTTATTCCTTCTATTTCATTAGTTAGAAGATTGTACACATTAGTTACATTCTGTATGTTGATGATCCACTATTGAAATGTAACTTCTTACGTCACATGACCTGTTAGAAGCTTAGGGCTGGCTATTAACTATCTAATAGTTACTCTGTCTTCTGCTATCTGCAATCTGTGTGGCCTACCCCTCCTGATCTCATATAGGGTGGGTGTGGGGTTCACCGGTGGTGGTTGGCATTCGGTCGGGCCTCCCCTCCCACATTCAGAGTGAGATCCTCGCGGGTGCCACCCTGCGCTACCTTACTCTGAAAAACTTTCCCCAGTTTCTCTTGTTGCTGCCCTAAGATTTCCACTCCGTGGTATGTCTTGCATATATATATATATATATATATATATATATATATATATATATATATATATATAATATATAAATATATATAATATATATATAATATATATATAATATATATATAATATATATATATATATATATAATATATATATAATATATATTTATATATAATATATATATAAATATATAATATATATATATATATATATATATATATATATATATATATATATATATATATATATATATATATATGTCGTGCCGAAAAGGTAAAACTTGCAATTTTGGCTTAAATAGCAGCCTCTTCTTGACGAATAAGGCAAGCGAAAATTTGTGTATCGAATAATTTCGCAAAATCATTCTGACCCTAACGAAAAAATATATTTTATTGTGTTTGTTTATTAAATTATTGTAAAGATATCTAAAATATTTTTAGTTGGATTAGGCTAAATCAAATTGCGCTTGTTATAATAAGGTTAGGTAAGTTTTCTAAGGTTCTTTTGGAACAAAATAATTATTTTTACATTAACATAAATGAAAAAATATATCTTTAAACGTATAAGAGCAATTTTAAAAAAGACTTAATTTTAAACAAGTTCTTGCTAATTGACCAGTTTTACCTATTCTGCACGACATATATACATGTACATTGTGGTCTCTTGAGGCGGGACAATGTGTCGTGGGGTCGAACCTGGCCTGCCTTAGTTTGGTAAATGATTCAAAACAGCTTGTTTCGTGGTTTCATTGTTATATAGACTGCTTGTTGAGGCGATTATTCAAACAGGAGGAAGCTGAAATTAATCCTTGAGCATCCATTGCCACGAGTGTCCTGGCAACATGACTTATATTGTCTGTAGGATCGATGGTTGAGTGGATAAGGTGACATGTACATTGTGTGGTCTCTTGAGGTTGGACAATGTGTCGTGTTGTCGACCCTGGCCTACCGCAGTTTGGTAAATGATTCAAAACAACTTGTTTCATGGTTTCATTGCTCTAAATATATAAATATATATATATATATATATATATATATATATATAACCAATGTTATTTGGAGTTTCTGGAGGCGTGGTTGAAATGATAAGGCTTCGGAGGCTTCTTACTTTATTTGTAATAAGGTGCGGGTAACAGGCTGCGTGTCTGGGGCCCTGGCCAGGTGGGCCATGCCCCTTGCGAGAGGAGAGGTAGGCCTATTGACTGGTGAAGTCTGGGCGCCGGTGAGAGTGGGCCAGGGCGAGTCTGGTAGACGTGGGTACGCCTACCAGGCTTGCCCTCTGGCAGGAATACTATGGAAAAAGCATGGCACGAAATATGAACTCAGCTGGCAGACAGCATGGGCTGTCTATGCAGACAGTCAGGCTGTCTACATCGCTCGGTCACGCTACCATGGTCGACCCGACCATGAATGGCATAAAAACTAGGGTCTCTCTCGCAAGAACAGGTCACAGAAACGTAAGAAAAATACATATATACACAAACATATGGACATAGAAAAAAAACTTCCTTCAGAGAGGGAAGAAAAAACGGTGTGCTTCGTGGTCTAAGGCAGTGAGCGTCGATGCAGCACTGCGCGCCTTCCTGCGTCTGGATACATACTGCAACACGGGGGACAGCTGGCTGAGCTGCGACGTAACAGGTTACGGTCTCCTCTGGGATGTGAAGCAGACATAGTAGTAGTCGCTGCGGGGTCACTCAACCTGGGGCACAACTGTTGGTGCCCCCGAGTGAGGCGTCGTCAGTAGTCGCAACAGGACAGGACTGGCAAGCGACTCAGGAGGACATTCCTCGACTGGTACTGTCGCTGGAGCTGTCGCTGCTGGCGAGTGTGGGTGAGTCGTGACAGGGACGACTCGGCGAAACATCTGGAGGTCGTAACAGCATACACCATACTGCAGTGAGTGGGCTGAGTCAAAGTGACATAAACTTTGTGCAGGCTGCTCACTGAAGCTGTGACACCAGGCTGACAGTCGCCTGCCAACAGGCTTAACTGCGGCTTGACGAGTGTCATCTCTGACAGTAGAAGTTACAGAAGAGGGCAGTGTAAGCGTCCCCAGACTGGTCATCTGCAATAGCTGGACTGACGGTATTGGAGGTGAAGTGGAACGGTCTCGATGGGAGAATCGTCGCGGGTACGATTCAGCAAAGGCATCTACGGCGGCGAACAATAAGAGCTTTCTGTACAAGGCGCTCGAACGCTCGTAACTGACGCCTGGACTGACAAATGTCAGCTGTCAAGCG
Organism: Cherax destructor; assembly: GCA_009830355.1. Classification (NCBI taxonomy): domain Eukaryota; kingdom Metazoa; phylum Arthropoda; class Malacostraca; order Decapoda; family Parastacidae; genus Cherax; species Cherax destructor. Next base: position 8,598 of record WNWK01056969.1, read on the forward strand.
CGCGGGGCGCGGGTCACACCGGGTGACAAAGTAACACACAGGTGCTACATAGGACACACGGGAAAATGCACACATACTACACATGTGGTACAACATAGCTTACTAGCAAATGACCTTTTCTGTATAAAAATCGTCACTAAGCAATACTCGAACATGTGAGAACACTGATTGAGAGGAATAATGAACACTCGACTTATATCTTCTCTCAAACTTCTCGACAAATAATGAAAATAAAATGCACACGGTGAAACTACAGCACTCGGACATCATATGGGTGATGTAAGGCGTGACATCGCGAGTGATGTCAGCAGACGTCGCGAGGAACGTCAAAGGGAACATCGTGGGTGACGTCGCGAGGTGACGTTCTGGGTGACATGATGATGGATGTCATGGGGTGACATCGCGAAGTGACATCAGTGGAGTGACGTCGTGGAGTCAGCAGCATCGTGACGTCAGCAGCATGGTGGTGACGTCATGGGTTGATGTAGGCGCAGACCCACACGTGGTCACACGTGGCTTCGAGTGGCCTCGACACTCGGATACACAGTTCTGGCAAGATTCCAAGAAATTCACAGGAAACAGCATAAGTGGGCAGTGAGTGGTGTGGGTGTGTGGCGGCGTACACTAGGGCGAGGCGTGTATGGTGAGAGCAGGGCCGCGCGCCTACCTCCCTCACCCACAATACACGAGACACGCTCACCGAAATCAACACAAACTCACCTCTGAAGTGCTGAAATAGTTGTGCTGAGCTGAACAACAACAGCAGAAATGCTGGCAAGGCTGAGCACGTGACTGAGAAACAGCTGGGATGTTTTGTGGGAAGTCAGTGACGCCATTTCTTGGAGAATTAGACAAATTTCGGCCGAATCCTGCTTGTACCTTGTCTGGATGCTGAGATTTGCAGACACGACATCAGGATAACTCGTTGAGAGACGGATGCTTCTTGTAGAGACTGATGAAGTGGTAGATAACTTCATTCCTCTTCCTCCCTCGCGGGCACACGCGAGACACCATTATAACCAATGTTATTTGGAGTTTCTGGAGGCGTGGTTGAAATGATAAGGCTTCGGAGGCTTCTTACTTTATTTGTAATAAGGTGGGGTAACAGGCTGCGTGTCTGTGGCCATGGCCCAGGTGGCCATGCCCCTTTCGAAGGGAAAGTGACCTATTGACTGAGTGAAGTCTGGGCGCAGGTAGGTGGGCCAGGGCGAGTCTGGTAGACGTGGGTACGCCTACCAGGATTGCCCTCTGGCGGAATACTATGGAAACTAGAGGCACGAAATATGAACTCAGCTGGCAGACAGCATGGGGGTGTCTATGCAGACAGTCAGGCTGTCACATATATATATATATATATATATATATATATATATATATATATATATATATATATATATATATATATATATATATATATATATAATCCAGTCATTTCCAACCGAGGCAGGTTGAAATGACGTGTGACTGCCTTCTCGGAAATGTACTGACATCACAGCTCAGATGACCCTCAGCAATGGCAACATCCCCATCCTTTCTCCAGAGCGCAGGTTCTTTACCTGAAGGATTCAAATCATTAACAAGTTTTCCCTAAATACCTGTTTAACCTTTGTGCTTCCACTCTTATCACGCTTGCCATCCTGTTAGATGTCAAAGCCACTAGCACTCAAACCTCCTTATTATCTTCCCTCCTCCTTCCCTCAACTCCAGATTTATATGCCCTCCTAGTCTCAATTTTGCCCATGCTCATTAAATGCCCAAACCAACTCAACCCCTCACCCACCTCTCTCAATAATACTTTTGGTAACCAAATAGCTAACCTCCAGGCACCTTCTGCTTCTCCAGGCACCTCCTGCTTCTCCAGGCACCTCCTGTCCTCCAGGCACCTCCCCGCTCCTCCAGGCACCTCCCCCCTCCTCCCCGGGACCTCCCCTCTCCCGGCCCCCTGCTCCCCAGGCACCTCCTGCTCCTCCCCCCCACCTCCTGCTCCCCAGGCCCTCCCCCCTCCTCCCCCCTCCCCTCCTCCAGGCACCTCCTCTTCTCCCCGCTTCCCCCTCCCCGGCCCCCCGCTCTTAACCCTCCCCCTCTTCCCCGGGACCTCCTGCTTCTCCCCGGGACCTCCTACTCTTCATAAACACCTCCCTTCCCCCGGCCCCCCTCCTCCGGTCCTCCCCCTCCTCCGGTCCTCCTGCTCCTCCCTACTTCTCCAGGTAAAACCCCTCTTCCCTAGTTCCCTTTTCTCCAGGCACCCCCCCACTCCATAACACCTCCT
>WNWK01056970.1:0-10866 GCA_009830355.1 Cherax destructor
AACACGGAGTTCCACGAGTCTGGGCCTGGAGCGGAGTGCATGGGCATGTCAGAATCAAAGACTCATCAATAACAAGCTTCCTGAAGGGATAAAAATACATATTGAATTTCTCTTTCAGATACAGAAACACATTCCTAATCTTATATAACCTGTCGGTTCTGTCAGGCCTGGTTTTGTCTGAAAAATGTAACATGCGTAACAGTAGCGGGAAATCCATTCCTGGTATAATATCACTGAAAGCTGGTGTTGCACCAATCGATCTGTTGGAGTATGATTTGATATGGTGCTTATACACATGTATAACAATTGTGGCAAAAAAAAGATACATCTCTGCCACAGTTGTCTCCTTCCACTGGTGTGGTGATTTTGGTGAAAGAATGTGTTTTTGCCATTTTGTGAAGTATCTGTTGCTTTCCCTGATAATAATGTCCATCGGGGTTTGTCAAGAATAACTGGAAACATTCCAGTTCAGTGGCATTGTTCCCAAGTAGACAAGATGGACGTATTCCACTGTGACTGTCATCAAACTGATGGGGATTGGAATAAAATTCGCGCTTCCTGCCAATCCCAGGTGCGGTCTGCTGGTGGGTACTGGATATTTACAGGTGGTTGTGATAAGATAAGATAAGATTTCTTCGGATTTTTAACCCGGAGGGTTAGCCACCAGGATAACCCAAGAAATCGTGCGTCATTGAGGACTGTCTGTCTTATTTACATTCTGGTCCTTAATATTGTCCCCCAGGGTGCGACCCACACCAGTCAACTAACAACCCAGGTACCTATTTGCTGCTAGGTGAACATGACAACAGGTGTAAGGCACATCGAAATGTTTCCACCCGCCGGAATCGAACCTGGGCCCTCCGTGTGGAGCGAGGCTCAAGCCACCAGACCACCGGGGTTGTGGAGGTTGTGGTTGTGGGGGTTGGTGGGTGGGTGAGGGTTGGCTTTGTTGTAGCTGAGCTGACTCAGCGGCATCGGTGCCAGCATGGTCACTGCTGGTGCCTCGCGCTCGGCACCACCTCCACTACCACCACCACCAGTTGCATGCACATTTCTCATGCCAATTGCAACACTATCATCTTCATTTCACTATCACTTCCTGTTGTGCACCCACGAGATGTACTCCTAACCCTTGGAAGAGCATATGGCACACTACCAGAGCGCATATACTGTCGTATATACTGACACTTCACTGGTGAATATTCCCCATCACTCGTGCTACTCTCACTACCGTCGCTTTTGACACTGCTCGCCTGAATTCACAAATGCATTCCTCTAAACTACAGAACAAACTTCAACGTCTCATCTCAGATAGTCCTTGGTCTAAATTCTCCCTTACCACTGTGTTACTAATCTGTCTTCTGTCACCTCTCCCAACATGAGCTTGAACTGCTTGGTTTTGGTCTTTCCTTTGCCACTTCACCTGCCCTCGCGCTGGTATTGATATGATTAGCTCTTTTGACTCTTTTCGTCAGTCTCGCTCTGTAATAATAATCTTCCTGATTTATCCACTTTTGTAGCGTCTCCTTCCTGCTCTTGATAGCCTGTTTTCTAAAAACCATCACCTTCCTCGCCGTTATCAACTTGCCCTTTCTGCCCTTAAATCCAACGCTAACATTGTCATACTTCTTCTGATAAAGGTAATTCGGTTGTTATCCTTGATCATGAGGATTACCTCCATAAAGCCGATGTCTTGCTCTCTGACTCACGTACCTACACTCCTCTCGTTTCCAACCCTCTTGATCGTATCAAGAGAACTTTCAACAAGAAACTTAAGACTCTCTCGACCTCTGCCCTTCTGACTTTAACCTTGTTCATCGTTTTCGTGTCATCTGTCCCTCTCTGCCCTATTTCTATGGCCTTCCCAAAACTCACAAACCTGATATTCCTCTACGTCCCATCATATCTTCTAGAGGTTCTGTCTCTTATTCTCTTGCGTCTTGGCTAGCCAAAACCCTCACTCCTTTTCTTGGTACTTTTTCTCCTGCCCACCTTCGTCACTCTCAAGACTTCATCGAACGTGTTCGCTCTCTCCCGACCTGTAAGATGCTTAGTCTTGATGTCGAGTCCCTCTTCACTAATGTCCTCTGGATGATGTCCTTAATTTTCTCGGAGAGAAGGCCAATGAAGGGTTACTTCATCTCCCTATACCTACTGATGTCTTTCTTGATCTTATCCGACTTTGCGTGGACTCTAACTCCTTTTCCTTTCAAGGTAAATATTATTCTCAAACCTTTGGTGTCGCTATGGGCTCTCCTCTATCTCCTGTTCTTGCTAATCTTTATATGGAATACTTCGAGACTGTTCTTCTTCCCACTATTGATGTCGTCCTTCACTCTGGCTCCGCTATGTAGATGACATCTTTGCTCTTTGGCCTCATGACTTAAGTCTCTTCCAACCTTTTCTTGATGCTCTTAATAATCTTGCCCCTTCCATTAAGTTTAAAGCTGATTGGGAATCTAATTCTTTGCTTCCTTTCCTTGATGTTCATGTCCACCGTTCAGTTACAGGTTTTGCCTTCTCCGTGTACCGCAAGCCTATGCACAGTGGCATGTACATTCATTACTTCTCTTATCATGCCTCCTCTGTCAAGAAGAGTGTTCTTATCTCCCTCTTTCTCCGTGCTCTCGCATCTGTGATCCTCAGTTTCTTGAAGCAGAAATTTCCACTCTTCATAATTCTTTTCCCGCCTGGGCTACCCTTCCCATTTCATAGACTCTGCTTTCTCTGTGCTAAACGGACTTTCTTCTCTCCTAAACCCTCTACTCCTGAGAACTCTCCAGTCCTCTGCCTTCCCTACATCTCTGGTCTCTCTAATCTCAGCAACCTCTCCGTTCCTTAGACATCAAACTTACCTTTCGCCAAACTAACACTCTTCGCACTAATCTAGTTCATACCTCCCCTACCTCCACAGATTCTCCTGGTGTCTACTCTATTTCTTGCTCCTCCTGTCCTCTTCAGTACTTCGGAGAAACTGGCCGATCTCTTTCTGACAGACTCAGGGAGCACAAAAATAGTGTTAGGCTTGCCGACACTAATAATGCTCTTTTCTGTCATGTCAGAGATCACAGTCATCCCATTGATTGGTCTTCTGCTAAAACTGTCTACCCTACGTCTAACTTTCATAGTCGCCTGGTTGAATCCTCCCTTATACACAACTTTCCCTGTATGAATCTTAGCCCTGGCTTTGTCTCTGTTGATGCTTTCTCTCTCATTACATTGTTAAATGCTCTAAACTTCAGAACACCGTGACTTAACCTGATTCCTTCCCTGTCTTATCTTCCCCCTTCTCCTTTTTTTCTCCTTGGGTTTTCCTTTCTTTCTGTTCTTTCTTTTGCCTTGTATTTTCCTTCATTTTTCGCTTTTCTTCCCTCTCGTACCCCCTTGGGCCGCTAGCCTCATAGCAGTGCTCCTTCCCATATGACTGTCTACTCTACTACCTTTACTACTACCTTTACTACTACCTTTACTACTACCACTACTACCACTACTCCTACATTTCCCCACTCTCTTGTACCCTCCCCTGTCTGCCTGCCTATAAATACCCTTCCTCTGTCTCTGTGTGTTAGTGTGACTTTGTAAATGGTCCAAGTCGGCGAACGTCGTCGTAAGCTCCTCTCTTTTATATGTGCGGGTTGTGTGTGTATTGTTCCAGTCACGGTATTGTGCCTTTTTTGTTATTTACTGGAACTATTTCGAAGGGCTTGGAGTTCATAGTCACTATCACTATCATCACCATTGCTCACATCTGAGTCCGGGATATGAGTAAATAGGAGTTTCCGCCTTCGTTCTGGTACAACTGGACGTGAACAAGATGCCACAGCACCAGAGGTGGACGGCTGTGGGTCGTCTGGGTTTTCCTCACTTATACCGGTATTATGGTCACTAGTTTCGGTCACAACCGCCTCAAAACCTTGAAAGTCACCTTCACTGACACCCCCATCACTGTTAGAACTGTCACTGGGGAATAATAATGTCCCAATTCGCCGAGGAGTAAGGTGTTTCTTGCTGCGAGACATGGTGGACAAGATGTACTGAAATGGTGTTCCCACAATGCACCACTGGGTGCCCGATTTTCCTACTGTGAACACTGACCGCGCAGACTCATTCTCTCATCCCTAGGCCTACCAGCTGTTTCCGCTTAATTTGAAGCCTCTAGAATTTACGCGTACTAGTACGGCACCAACCCCTGCTCGTAAAATGTACTACAGTAGACCGTCATTTAGCACAAAATTATGTTACACGTTACGGGTATTGCACGATTGAAGAATTGCGGCACATTATTATCTAACACGACGTAAAAATATTACACGGTTCACAGGAGTGGAAAATTTTTGAGCACGGTAACCCGCGGTGGGTTAAACTATTGAGTCAGTGGGGTCCTACTGAGGTGGCTATGAGCCACATTGAGTGTTTAATGCTGACGAGAAATGTTTTCTGGAAGAAAATGCCAATACGAACTTATATCAGTCAGCAAGAGAAAGTGCACCAGGCTTCAAGACAGCAAAGGATCGCTTCACCTTGCTCCTTTTCGGTAATGCATCAAGTGATTTCAAGTGTAAGCCCAATCCTCGTGCTTAGAGGAAAAGGGAATTTGTTTTCCTTCCTGCAAACTGTAAGTTTATTCAGATACACGGGGCCAGGAGCTGAGTCTCAACCCCTGCAACCACAATTAGGTAAGTACAGTTACATTGATTATCATACATAGCAGCATATGTGTAGAGAACCTAGGATAACCCAAAAAAAAGTCAGACAATGGAAATACTAAGTCACTCTGACTTTTTTGGGTTATCCTAGGTTCTCTACACATATGCTGCTATGTATGATAATCTTCGTAAGTGTATCTGTGTATACCTGAATAAACTTACTTACAGTTTGCGGGAAGGAAAAACAAATAGCCATTCCCACAATCAGCCTTGTTGTTGTGGTTCAGCGGACACCACCTGCCTTCCCCAGCCACCATGGACCCCACCATATCAGCATTCGTACGTATTTCATAAGCATCAAAAAACAAGTCCTTTGCTACAAGCCAGCTGTGTTTGTGAAGAATGAGAGAGAGTAAATTGTGTTTTGATCTTTAAATTACTATATCTTGTATCTGCCAAGCAATCAAAGTGGCTGTAATGAAGTGTTACTTTGTATACATAAAAAGAGGTAAACATAAGTTTGTGACTGACTGACTGACTTGACTGACTGACTTACTTGACTGACTGACTTACTTGACTGACTGACTACTGACTGACTGACTGACTGACTTGACTGACTGACTGACTGACTGGACTAACTGACTGACTTGACTGACTTACTGACTGACTGACTTGACTGACTTACTGACTGACTGACTTACTGACTTGACTGACTTACTGACTGACTGAATGACCTGACTGACTTATTGACTGAATGACTTGACTGAGCTTGACTGACTTACTGACTGAATGACTTGACTGACTTACTGACTGAATGACTTGACTGACTTACTGACTGACTGACTTGACTGATACTTGACGCTGGACTTGACTGACTTACTGAATGACTTGACTGACTTACTGAATGCTGACTGACTTACTGAATGACTTGGCTGACTTACTGACTGAATGACTTGACTGACTTACTGACTGAATGACTTACTACTGACTGAATGACTTGACTGACTTACTGAGTGACTGAATGACTTGACTGACTTACTGAATGATTTGACTGACTTGACTGACTTACTGAATGACTTGACTGACTTACTGAATGACTTGACTGACTTACTGAATGACTTGACTTACTGAATGACTTGACTGACTTACTGAATGACTTGACTTACTGAATGACTTGACTGACTTACTAAATGACTTGACTGACTTACTGAATGATTTGACTGACTTGACTGACTTACTGAATGACTTGACTGACTTACTGAATGACTTGACTGACTTACTGAATGCTTGACTGACTTGACTGACTTACTGAATGACTTGACTGACTTACTGAATGACTTGACTTACTGAATGACTTGACTTACTGAATGACTTGACTGACTTACTAAATGACTTGACTGACTTACTGAATGACTTGACTGACTTACTGAATGACTTGACTTACTGAATGACTTGACTTACTGAATGACTGCTGACTTACTGAATGACTTGACTGACTTACTGAATGACTTGACTGACTTACTGAATGACTTAAAGTTAGACACTCAGTACAACCATCGACTTCAGTTCCAGAACCTCTTACTATCCACCTCAGCCCAGTAGGGCCACAGCATAACTATCCACTCTCTTCACAATCATCCACAAACACCAGCACCCACAATTTAAGGTAAATACTATTATTTATGTTACATTTGTAGTCTTAAGCAGTAAAAACAACATAATACATCACGATAATGAACTACAATTACATATTCACTTTTATTTTTGTAAGATCTGTTGGTCTAAAAAAAACTTGTTTGGCTTTTTGGGGACTCCCAGGAATGTAACCCTATTTTTCCCATAAGTTCTTTTAATTATATAACACTTAATTATCTAACACGACATTTTCAGGAACGTAACTACCATGCTAAATGACAATCTTCTGTAGTATGGCACCAACCCTGAAAGGGTTAAAACTAGACATAGGTTATGGAGTGGTAAATTTTAATTATGTATTATTACAACAATGGGAGGTAACAAATTTATAATTAATAAAATTTATAGTAGAAAGGTATCAAAATATATTGTAATTAGTACAATTTACATTAGTACAATAATACAATTTTAATTTTTATTATTAACACATCGGCTGTTTCCCACCAAGGCAGGGTGGCCCGAAAAAAAACTTTCACCATCATTCACTCCATCACTGAATTGCCAGAGGCGTGGTTACACTACAATTTTAAGTGTATATTTATTCCTTAAAATTTATCGAGCAGTCTTAAGTTGATTTGAATTTCCTGAGTAGTTTCAAACCAGAGCTACAATTTCAGGTATAGTATAGTGTTGTTATAGTTAAATTTGGGTGATGAGGTGATTTTTTATTACAGCCCTAAACTGAATGGCTGACAGGGTCCCTTTTGCTGGTTCAGGCAATGAATTCCAGATTTTGGGGCCCTTTAATTGCATTGCATTTTTGCATAGTGTGACATAGACACAAGAGATGCTGAAGAGAGTTTTATGCCTTGTGTTGTGCCTGTGTGTTCTGTTGTAGCTATCAAGAAGTTTGAGAGGGTTTATATTTTAGTTTAATGTTTTATATATACAGTGGACCCCGAGTTTCGTAAAACTTCACTCCTGAAGTCTGCTCAAGCGCCATTACCGACGAATTTAATCCCTTAAGGAAAAATGTCACTTAGGTTAGTCTATTTCAGACCCCAAAAATACACTTCCACAAGCACTTTCAATATTATACTTACATAAATGTACGATTTCCAGGGTTTACGAAACTCGGGGGTCCACTGTATAGGTACAATAATATGAATGTATGTTTTGTATATTAATTAAATAAGTTCAAACTCTTGAATTCAAGAGTGGTGGGGTGTGTTGTCTGGTGCAGGAATGGGTGATCATCCACACAGCAGCTTTTTGTTGGGTTATTAATGGTTTAAGGTGATTAGTCATAGTAGATCCCAAGCACAGATACCATAGGTGATGTAAGGGTAGATTAGAGAGTGGTATAGTGTAATTAGTGCCGTTTGGGATACATAGTACCGTATCTTGGAAAGGATGCCTACTGTTTTGGAGACCTTCTTGGCTATATGTTGGATGTAAGTCTGAAATTTAACCCTTTGGGGGTCGACAGGCCTTCTCAGGAAAGTGTTCCTGGGGTCGAAAATTTTTTGGAAAAAAAAAAAAAAAAATTTTCTTATGAAATGATAGAGAATCTTTTTCCGATCATAACACCACCAAAATTATGAAATTTGATCGAAAACTAATGAAATTATGCTTTCGCAATTTAGCGGTAGCCATGACACTTATGCATTGGCGATTTTGCCCACTTTGAGCCCTATTTTCGACAAATTCCAATGTTTCAGTCTCCTAAAATTATAGCTATTTCGCTAGAACTCTATTTCTTCTATCGATTGAGTACAAGAAACTGCCTATTTACCAATTTCATCTACCCAAAATAGTGGTCAGAAAATGGCAATTTTCCAATTTCACACAAATTTCAAATGATGCCAATTTCAAAATAGGGTCCAGAGTAAACAAGGTAGACATTCCTGGCACTAAAATAACATGTTCTCTGTTCATTAGTCACGTCTCCAGGCCCCTGTTCCATTACTTTTGCTTTTCATTTTGAATTTTTATTCTCACAAAAATAGAAGATTTACTGTTATGTATACAACTGCATCATTGTAAAAATGGTATAAATAATATCAGAGCACTTGTGCATGAATATAAGACTCGCCAGTTGATGTGTATTGGAGGCATGGTGTGATTTGTTTTCTCTTGAACATCGTCAAAAATCGAACATTTTCGCTACTTTGAGCTCAATTTCAAGGTACTTGTCATTGTCATACCAATCAAAATCAACTCTATTTCTGTAATATATCTTCCATTCTATCAAATGAGACCAGGAAAACGAGAATACATCAATAAAAACCATACGAAAATCGACTGCAAACTCGCTGTTTTAATCGAAAAAAACGGTCAGAGTTTTTTTTCTCTCATTATGCAGTGTGTACTGCAGGATTTTTTTTATACTGCGCACACTGACCACACAGACCCATTCTTTCATATGTATGCCTACCAGACGTTTTCTGCTTAAATTGAGGCCACTAGAATTTGGGCGTACTAGTACGGCACCAACCCCTGCTCGTAAAACGTACTAGTACGGCACCGACCCCCAAAGGGTTAAAGTTGCTGTCAAGTAAAGACCTAAAAATTTGCCCTTAATGTATCTTGTAATGGGGATATCACTGATCAATATGTTAACCTGGATATTTGAAGCTCTGTTTCCAAAAAGTATGATGTAGGTTTTGTCTGTATTGAGAGTGAGTTTGTTAGTCATCAGCCACATAGATATTTTTTAGTTAGTAGCTCGCTGCTAACAGTGTCATGAAGTATAGTTGGGTTTGAGTGGGAGAAGACATAAGTAGTGTCATCAGCAAATAGAACAGGTTAACCCTTTGACTGTTGCAACCCCCAATCCTGAGTGCTCTCCAGTTGTCGCAAAATATTCGAAAAAAAAAAAAAAAAATCAAAATGTTAAGATTATTTTCTGATTGTTTTTATCCTAAAATTTTTTGCGATCAATACTTACCGAGATATGGAGGCGTAAAGTTGGCAGAAAATGAGCCGTGCATAGCAACAGCGGCGAATGCCGCTCACTCAGTAAACTTTTGTTTACTTCCATTCATAGATTTCTTGTTTTTTCACTATTTTCTTTTTTACGTAACTTATGTGGCCTGTGAGACCAAAGTAAGGTGCAATGTTTATACAGTCATACCTCGGTTAACGATATTAATCCGTCAGAGGACATATCTGTAACCGAATCAATCGTTAACCGAATCAATTTTCCCCATAAGAAATAATGGAAATAAAATTAATCCGTTCCAGACTTCCAAAAGTAGTAAAATAAAATATTTTTAGAACTTTTGACATTAAATAATACACAATTTAATGAACATTAAAGAAATACATGTAAATATAGTACAATAACATGTCACTTACATTTATTGAAGAGTTGTTGATGTGTGGATTACGGAGGAGGGGAAAGGATGGAGTATAGTATGCTAGTGTTTGGAAGGGGAATCCCTTCCATTAACACTGCAGGTGGCAAGTTCTTTTCTGGGGTTACTGGCCTTTTTCTTTTAATGCCACTAGGATCAGGTTGAGAGTCACTGGACCTCCTCTCTAACCAAAATCTGTCCAGGGGGCTCTGTGTCTGGCGATTCTTTAACACATCCCTGAAATGACACACCACTGTGTCATTGTACAGGTTGCCAGCACGGCCTGCAACAGCATGGTTAGGGTGATATTCATCCATAAAGCCTTGCACATCAGTAAATTTGGCACAGATCTCCTAATCCTTGAAGAAGGCACCTTCTTCCATCTCTGTTCCACCTCCTCCTCCTCCTCTGAACCATTGTCCTGACCTCTGGACTCTTGTTGCAGTTGCTGTTGAAGCTCTTGCAGATCTTCAGTGGTTAGCTCTTACTTGTGCTCCTCCACCAACTGTTCCACATCCTCACCTCTAACCCCATGGACTTGCCCAGTTCCACAATTTCTTCCACAACTGGCTCAGGCTGAGGCTCAGGCTCAGGGTTCTGAGGCTCAGCCCCAAAACCTTCAAAATCCTCTTTAGGACATAGTCTGGCCACAATTTTTCCAGGCAGAGTTCAAAGTCCTGGTAGTCACTCCCTCCCAAGCCTTACCTATAAGGTTTACACAATGCAGGATATGGAAATGGTTTTTCCAAAAGTCTTTTAGGTTATATTCATGTTGGGTCACATCAAAGCACTTTTGAAACATTGCTTTGGTGTAGAGTTTTTAAAGTTGGATATGACCTGCTGGTCCATGGGCTGGAGGAGAGGAATGGTATTAGGGGAAAGAACTTCACTTTGATGAATTTAAAGTCCTCCACAATTTTCTCTACCAAGTTTGGAGGATGACAAGGAGCATTGTCCATTATCAGGAGGCACTTAAGTGGCAAATTATTTTCCTGGAGATATTTCTTCACACTGGGGCCAAACAGGCCATTGAACCACTCTAAGAAAATGTCCTTTGTGACCCATGCCTTTTGTTAGACTTCCACATCACACACAAGTTAGACTTGGTGATACCGCATCTGCCAAACACTCAGGGATTTTCAAAAGATACACCAGTAAAGGCTTCACTTTGCAATCACCACTTGCATTAGCACAAAGCATCAAAGTTAGCCTGTCTTTCATAGGCT
>WNWK01056971.1:0-10866 GCA_009830355.1 Cherax destructor
GGGGTGGAGGGAGGGAGAGGAGAAACTGGAGGCAGTGGAGAAATGAAAGAGAGGTGGGGAGGGGAAAGAGGGGGAATATGAGGAGAGAGTGGAGGAGGGAGAAGAAGAGATGGAGAGAGAATGGGAGAGGAGAGGGAAGAAGGAGTGTGAGAGAGGGGGGTTCAGGGAAGGGAGTGAGGAGAGGTGGGGGGAGGGAGCAGGGAAAAGTGTGTGTGTGTGTACTCACCTATTTGTACTCACCTATTTGTGGTTGCAGGGGTCGAGTATGTGTGTGTGTGTGTGGGGGAACTTTATGTGTGTGGATTTATTGTGTGAAAAGTAGTGGTGAAATTGTGCGTTATGGTGTACGAGTGTGTATGTGGGGTCTGTGAGTAACACTTAGTCTACAGTGCTCCTCTACCTGGCCTGACCTGACACACCTGATCTACCAGTTAATGTATTCTATGCTTCACCTGTCTGCTCGCCCTTTTCTACTAGAAATTATCAATTGCTACTTGTTACCGAGTACTTAATATCCTATTCCTTATCTTACTATGAGAGTTGACCGTTCACAAACAGCTTAGCGGTTAGGTAATTGGAACTTACACCCGACACCCCGAAAACCACGCATAGGTGAATACTTGAGATGCGATGCAGCTTGTCCAGCGTGTAGTAGCCTCTGTGTGTGTCTGTCTGTCTGTCTGTCTCTGTCTGTGGAGGTGTTTGTTGGAGAGAGAGAGGGGAAAAGGAGATAGGAAGAGGGAGAGAGGGATAGAGAGTGGGAAGGAGAGACAGTGACAGATGGGAAGAGAGATGGGGGAAGGATAAGAGAGTAAGGGGAGAGAGGGGGAAAGGAAGAGAAAGAAAGGCAAAGGGAGGAGAGAGGGGGAGAGGGAGAAATAGGGGGAGGGAGAGGAGGGGAAGAAGGGGAATGATGATGAGGAGGAGGAGGAGGAAGAGGAAGATGAGAGAGAGAGAAAGAGGGTGAGTGTGAGATTGTGAGAGTGTGTGTGGGAGTGCGTGAGAGTCTTTAGTCTGTGTGTGGGTCTATGTGTGTGTGTGTGTATATATATATGGGTGTTCGTGTGTGTATATGTACTCACCTGTTTGTGTCTGCAGGGGTCGAAGCATAGCTCTTGGCCCCCCTCTTCACTTATCGCTACTAGGTCCTCTCTCTCCCTGCTCCATTAGCTTTATCATACCTTGTCTTAAAACTGTGTATGGTTCCTGCCTCCACTACATCACTTGCCAGACTATTCTTCTTTCTGACAACTCTATGACTGAAGAAATACTTCCTAACATCTCTTGACTCATCTGAGTCTTCAACTTCCAATTGTGACCCTTTGTTTCTGTGGAACATCCTGTCTCTGTCCACCTTATCTATTCCTCGCAATATTTTGTATGTCGTTATCATGTCTGCCCTAACCCTCCTGTTCTCCAGTGTCATCAGGCCGATATTCCTTAAGGGAGGTGCGAACGAATTCACACTTTTTTTTTTATTTTGGTCTAATTTCAATGAGATTTTCACAGTGGTTTATACAGCTTTTAAAAACCTATATACCGCCTTTGTTATGACTTTTTGCCTTTAAGTTAGATAAAAAAAAAAATTGTGCCAAATTTTAGGAGTCACAAATCTTTCCTATTTCTACAAAATTAGTTAACATCAAATGGAAGTTAAAGGCTATATAATTGCTAACCCAGACCTTTTTAGCGAAAATGTCAGTAGATTCCATTATAAAAAATGTTGAAGTTAGTGATTTTTTTTTTTTTTTTTGTTGGAAAAAAATCACTAAAAACAAAGCTGTAAAAGATGTGGGAAATCCTCCATGGATGGTTGTAGAGCCATCATAATTACTCAATAATGTGTGAAAAAAATCATGACAATCCTATTAATACTTTTCGTAAAAAATGGCTCACAATGTCCTGGCCCCGCCTTTTCAATGACCGCTACTAGGTCCTCTCTTTCCCTGCTCCATGAGCTTGATCATACCTCATCTTAAAACTATGTATGGTTCCTGCCTCCACTAGATCACTTGCCAGACTATTCCACTTCCTGACAACTCTATGGCTGAAGAAATACTTCCTAACATCCCTTTGACTCATCTGAGTCTTCAACTTCCAATTGTGACCCCTTGTTTCTGTGTCTCATCTCTGGAATATCCTGTCTCCGTCCACCTTATCTATTCCTCGCAGTATTTTGTATGTTGTTATCATGTATCCCCTAACCCTCCTGTCCTCCAGTGTCGTCAGGCTGATTTCCTTTAACTTTTCTTTGTAGGACATTCCCCTTAGCTCTGGAACTAGCCTTGTCGCAAACTTTGTACTTTCTCTAATTTTTTGACGTGCTTGACCAGGTGTGGGTTCCAAACTGGTGCTGCATACTCCAGTATGGGCCTGACGTACACGGTGTACAGATTCTTGAACGATTCCTTACTGAGGTATCAGAACGCTATTCTCAGGTTTGCCAGGCGCCCGTATGCTGCAGCAGTTATCTGGTTGATGTGTGCTTCCGGAGACGTGCTCGGTATTATACTCACCCCAAGATCTTTCTCCTTGAGTGAGGTTTGCAGTCTTTGGCCACCTAGCGGTCTTCTTTGCCCTTTCTCGACTTCCTCGATCTTCATGACTTTGAACCCTCTCTTTCAGTATTGTCCTTTCCTCTTGTGTTCTGTCTCGATCAAGGTACACTCTCCGGTACTCTGGTTTGTCCCTCAGTCATGCTTTCTCCTGCAGGATCATGGATCGAGCTTATTCTGCCTTTTAAATTACTTTGAGAGGCCATTCTCTTCCCCTTGCAAACCACTCAATTCTCCGAAAATTTGTCACCTGGGTCATGTCGCTTTTACCTATTGCTTTTATAACACCTTCAATCGCATTTTTTCTCCTCCTGTTTTATTTTTTCATAGTTTCCCCTTCAACTTCCTGAAACCCGTAGACAAAAATTGATCTCTTCCTTTCGTTCTCCCACTGTCTCCCTTTGCATCCTCTGAGATGTTTTAGTTCCTTCCATTGAAGCGTTCAGTCCTTCAATCCCTTCCCTGGCTGAAGCCCCTATGCTCAGTGGTCTGTCTTTCCTGCTCATGTGTTAATGTCCACTGCAGTTGTCTGTCAGAGTCCCTGCATATAGCATAGCTACTTCATTGTCTTCAGACCTCTCATGGTGTACATGCTAGAAATTCAAAAGTTGAAACCTCACTCAAAGAAAAGGATCTTAAGGTGAGTATCATACGGACAACACCAGGGGAGCACATCAATCGAATAACTGCTGTAGCATATAGGGAGCCTGGAAAACAAAAGAACAGCTTTTCGACCTAAGTCATTCAAGACACTGTACACTGTGTATATCAGACCCATATTCGAGTATCCAGCACCAGAATGGAATCCACATGTGGTCAAGCACATCAAAAAAATAGATAAAATGCAAAAGTTTGCAACAAGACTAGTCCTTGACCTAATGGGTCTGTCATTTGAGGAGAGGTTAAGAGAAATAAACCAGACGACACTGGAGGACAGGAGGGGATATGATAACGACATATAAAATACTGGGAGGAACTGACAAGGTGGACAGGAACAGAATGTTTCAGAGATGAGACACAGGAACAAATGGAAACAACTGGAAGATGAAAACCCAGGTGAGTCACAAAGATGTTAGGAAGTATTTCTTGAGTCATAGAGTGCACAAGAAGTGGAACAACCTTGAAAGTGATATAGTGGAGGCAGGATCCATTCATAACTCTTGGAGCAGGGAGAGAGAGTGGGCCTAATAGCGATCAGTGAAGAGGCTGGGATTGGAGCTGTGAATCGACTCCTGCAACCACAAATAGGTGAGTACACACTCGTCTGAGGACGAGTGTGTGAGCAAACACAATATTCACAAGAATTTTTTTTAACTATGTAGTATTTTTTTCAAATCTAGTTATATCAAATTTTATTAACGTACCGAAAAGAGCTGACTCTGAGGTGTTGAACTGGAGATCGTCGGAGGATTGATCCATCAACTGTGGCAGTGTTACTCCAGGAAATCCAATTGTTGCACCAACGTCCAGTTGTGTGAGCGCCACCACTATCGTAGCCGTCAACTGTCAATGAACACCAGTATAATGAACCAGCATGATACAGTGTTACAGTACCACTCCATTACTTGTATACGTAACATGCAAAGGGTTTGAATCCTGCCCATTCCATGAGTTAATAATTGAGAATTGTCAATATACTAAAAGAAGCAGTCCATTACACAGTTGATAACATGTTACTAAATTAAAATGAAAAAAACAACACCTTAACAGGGTCACTAAACTATTAACCTAAAATACCATAACTGGAACAATTCACTACTGACCCATAATTTGGCAAAAAAAAATTAAAACGCCATAGTCCGTTTTGGACTTTTATAAGTTTTTGAATTGATATTGATCCAGGTGGACCATAACGTCGTCCAAGATTTGTAAATCCCAATTATGGTTTAATAGTGAGATCATTTGTCGCTTTGCCTTGGTAGTGAGCAGACCTGTGCTGTCTCCCCTGGTGGCATCTGGCAAAAGCTTGGATTTGCAAATGGCGTTGGGAGGTCGGAGGAGGATCAACACAGTTTGTGTGGAATTGATCCAAGGAGCAGTGACTGCAGAGAATATGGACGTGCTTCTGCCTGACATATTACGGAAAACTTATGGTATAGAGAACGACGTATTGTCTGGCGTGGCCATGAATGGACTTACGCGCATCTTCGTGAAGTTTGGAGCTACCAGTGCTTATGAAACGGTGGTGGAAAAATACCAGGAACGCAGCATGTACGTAAACCCTGGTGTTACTGTGCAACTACATGATGTCTCAAGATGGAATGCATGGGTGAAAATATGGAATGTACTGTTTAAGGCAGACGATGTGGATATGACATCAGCATTTGATAAATACGGGACCATCCATGCAGCGACGCAAGGTCATTGGGCTGGGGGCCTGTATGCGGGGCTGCCAGATGGGTCTTATGTTTTGAAGATGTCTCTCAAGCACCCCATCCCGTCTTACGTAATATTAGATGACTTTCGCACGCAAGTTTTTGTAACATATGGGAGCCAACAACGAATGTGTCACCTATGTGGGGGATATGGACATATGGCAGCCCAGTGCGACAGGAGGCAGGAGGCCAGAGGAGCTAATTATCAGCGTAGCAAGCAGCAGTGGACTACGCAACAAGGTGACTGTAGTCCTGAGGAGGCAGACAGGGGAGCAGAGCAGGAAGGGCAGGACGACTTGCAAGTGTCAGTCTGTGCCACCCTCCCTGACAGTTCGCCTATGAATGGGCAGAATGCTGTGGGCGGCGGAGACGATGAAGAAGGGGTGGATGGCGACAGCAGGGACTCCACACATTCCTTGGTAGAGGATATCCTAAGTATGATGGAGGAGAGCATGGATAGGGCATTGGGTTTGACTCAGGAGCCTGCGGCAGTGGAGTGTGTGCAGGCGAGTGGTGGGAACATGAGCTGAGAGTTCATCCATACACACGTAGTGGATGTGGATGTACATGCGGAGGAGGTGCATGTGGCAGAAATGCAGGTGGAAATAGGTACAAGGAAAAGATCCAGAGAACGTGCTAACACCAGCACAAAGGACCTGCAAAAAGCCGTTGGTGGCTGTGGCACATGAGGGCAGTGGTGGGCCTAAAGGACACAGGCCTTTGAAGAATGCCGGGGGTGTTCCAGGTGGGGACTCGAAGGTGAGCCACAAAGGGGTCAGAGTATCCAAGGGAAAGCCAGCTTTGTCATATTCAGGTGTCTAACAGTCAATGTTAATGGTTTGTGCTACATGAGGAAGAGAGATTGGTTAGGTGGGGTTTTGGGACGTTATCAGGTGGACGTAGCTTGCGTGCAGAAGCACAGTTATAAGATGGGTAGTGAGTTGGTAATAGCGGGGTATGTAGTGTATGTTGGGTACACACGTAGGGTGAAAGGAGGAGCAGCTGTTTTGATTTGAGAAACCAGCCCGTTTGTTGTGAGTCATTGGGAGGTGAGCAGGGATTGCAGGATAGTTCGAGTGGAGGGCTTATGGGGTAGGGAACCAGTAGTTTTTTTTAGTGTATATGGGCCGGTGGAGGGTGATGGGGGAGTTAAAAGTAGGTTTGTGAGAGATGAACTAGTGTACCACCTGCGGTTGATGCCAGTGGTGTTGATTGTGGGTGGGGATTGGAATTGTGTGATAAGCCAGCATGATGTGGAACCACAGGGGGCAGGGCATGTTGTAGGATCAATAGGGGACTTTCTCTATGGAGTGGGGTTGCACAACATAAAGGGTGGAGGTGAATATACTTTCGGGAGAAGAGGGTATGCGGCGAGGCTCGATAGTATATATGTGAATCAAGCAGTTGCGGTGACGCAATTTGAAACTTTGGACATGGCATTCTCAGATCATCGTGGAGTATTAGTGAATTTGGCATGGGGGGGGGGGTTTACCTAGAAGATATGGAGGGTATTGGAAACTGAATGTGGGTTTGCTTAAAGGGAGGGAGGGAGGGTTTTGCAGAGTTGTGGGGTATTTTGTGGAGGGATTGGGGAGGCGGGGGATACGTGATTTCATGGTGGGAAGCAGTAGCTAAGGTTAAGATTAAAGACTTTTATGTTAGGTGTGGAAGGGACAATGGCAGGTTATCGTATGGGTTGCAGAGGTATTTGGAAGGGCAGTTAAGGGATTGTTATGAGGGGGTTAGGGAGAACTATCCAGTGCATGTCATTGAGGGTTTGAAGGAGCGAATCAGGGACATCCAAAATTAGCATTTTGATGGAGCGAGGGTGGCAGGGGGATTGGAGCAGGTGATGTGGGGAGATCGGCCGTCTGCCTGTGTATTGCGTGAGCAGCGGCGAAAGAGAGAGGCTATGAGCATAATGAGTATCGAGGTGAGGACGGAAATTGGCGGATACTGGGGAGGTCAGGTGTTGAAGACAACAGAGGGGATGAGTGGATATATCGATGCGTTTTTCGGGGAGTTGATGTGGGGGGGGGTATAAACGAAGAGGCATTACATGTATTGGGGGGTGGGATAAGGTGTGTGCTGGATGATAATGATAGGCGGGAGCTGGGAGGGTTGATAACAGAGGAGGAAATATAGAGGGATGTAATAGAGATATGCATAGGCAAGTCCCCGGGTTTAGATGGTCTACCTTGTGAGGTGTATGTGAAAAATTGGGAAGTGTTGAAAGGGTTTTTGGTAGGTTTGTTTAATGAAATGAAGCATAGGAGGGTATTAGGGGACTTACAGTGGACAGGTGTAGTAGTGCTTGTGCCGAAGCGGGAACCGCGTGTGATTATAAGATCTATGCAAAAATATTGGGGAATCGTCTGAAGAGTGTGGTAGGTGGGTTAATAGATGAGGGTCAGTTAGGGATTCCTGGCAGATCAATGTATGAGGGACACGGGCGTATTGGGGATTTCATCGAACAGAATTGGGGAGAAGAGGAGGGTGGGGTTTTGACATTAGATTGGAAGGCCGCTTATGATAGTATTCACCCTGAGGCATTGTGGAGATTCATGCAATGGCAGGGTTTTGGGGCAGAAGTGGTGGAGTGGGTAAAGACGTTATAAGAGGGAGTGCAGGTGAATTGATTTTTAGGAGGATAGATAGCCATGGCTAGGGGACTGAGACAGAGATGCCCTATCTCGCAGTTGTTGTTTGCCTGTGTACAGGATCCCCTTTATAGGGAGATTAGGAGATGTCTTGAGGGAAGAGTGTCGGTAGATAGGGTAAGGGGAGTGGGTATCTTGGGATATGTGGATGATACCACGGTTTTAGTAAGGGATAGGAGGGATTTAGGGGAGGGTGGTGGGGGTTTTTGGGGATGCAACAGGTATGAGAATTAATGAGAAGAAATCGTTGTACATGGATGTGGGGAGGAGGGTGGGGGAAAATTGTGGATAGGTTGAGAATTTGCAGAGTGGTATACATGAGGATGAGTGAGGAGGCGAGAGTGGTGAATTCGAAGAGGGTAAAGGAGGGGGCGTTAAGTCGATTGATGAGTTTGAGATCAGCAAATTTAACTTTACATCAGAGGGCAATAATGGTTAATGCTCTGATCTATAGTAAACTGTGGCATGTGGGGTCTGTATATCCGATGGTGGGTTGTGATGTGCATAGGTTATTGGGGAGAATATTTAGATTTATATGGGGTTCAGGCTGTGAGTGGCTAAGTAGGGGGGTGATCTCACTCCCAATCGCCAGGGAGGGGCTGGAGCTTATTTCTTTGCATCGACAGTTAAAAAGTGTGAATGTGAAGAGGTGTTATATGAAGGAAAGAGGGAGGGGAGAGGGTTGGTGGATGGTGGAAGGGTAAGAAGTTAAAGGACTGTGAGGTGATGGTGCGATCTATGTTAGTGGTTCGGGACCCGGGGACGATGAGGCTTGGGGTGTTGGATGGGGCGGGAATGGAAAGGGTGGTGGAGGTGGTAGAGAGTGTATACCCTATGTATGCTTGGGGAGAAGTGTGGGGCTTATTGAGGGAAGCCAGGGTTGATCCGAGGGTGCGGGAGGTAGTTTTTAAGTTCTTGCATGATATACTACTTCCATTCTGGGCGATGTTGCATACTAGAGGATTATTTGAAGGGAGTGGTTGTGCGTTGTGTGGGGAGGAAGCGACTGCTTACCATGTAGTGTATTTTTGAGATAGGTTGGGATGGTGAGGGAGTGGTTTAGTCGAGTGTTAGGATCGTTGGGGTGGGGGTCATTTCGGTGCTGAGGGCTTTAAGTTTGGATGTCAGGGGAATGGATAAGCGGATCCAAAGGGCGGTAGTGTACTTGGACACTGATTTCATTTATTATTCATGGGCGATGAGACAGACGGGGGCTGATGAGTACATTAAGGTCATGATAGCGAGGACCAAATGCCGTACTAAAGAGATCATGGGGAGGAAATGGGAGGTGGACCTACCTGAGGGTTATAGGAACCTCACAGTGTGGGGGTTAAAGGGAGCGCGAAGGTAAGGGGTAGCGATGGGCTGGTTTTCCGTCTACAAAGTGGGGGGGAGGGGGTATTTGTGAGGCGGGTAGCAGTGTGGAAGGATGTGGCAATATTTGTGGCTGGTGTGTGTACTGGTGGGGAAGCCTGTGTGTTGTTGTGGGTGCATAAGAGTCCAGGCATGGTCAAATATATAGACGCCTGTTATGTGCTCCATGTAGTTTCTAATGGTAACATGTGTTAAGCAAGGCACAATAGTACCTTGTGTATTGCGGAAAGGCAATGGCAAGGTCATACACCTGTTCTTGTAAGTTAGTAGGGGTGTTTGGTCAATTGTTGTGTGTTGGTGTGTATTTACGGTGTGTGAGTGTTCAGTGTCATGTGTCTAGAGCACCTAGGAGGGTAAGACACCTCGGTGGACATACTCTCTTGTATGTTACGGGCGAGGTAATATGTTCATACACGAGTACATGAAGGGGTTGACATCTGACAGGTCTGGAGGCGGGTCATGAGGGAAGGGGGGCTTTTTACTTATAGTGGAACACACCATGGGGGAAGGGGGTAGAGGATCAGGCATGTTAAGTAGGACGTGCTACCAATTAGATATGTTTAATGTTATTTTACTAAGGGTGTTCCTAATGTTCTGACATTGCAAACCACAAAGTGTGGTAGATAATTGTTTATATGTATTCAAGTGGTTAATGTTCTTGGATATGTATCGTTAGGTTATGTACGTTGTACACTGTATTTATTTACATATGAACGCCATTGATTTGTAGCGTTTTCTCAATGTTTGTCAGTCATTTGTGAACGTGCGATTGTGTTTCATATTATCTTATGTGTGTGCTCCTTCTGTTCTAACATTTGCAATCACATTGTTTGGAAGCTTGTTGTATATGTGTGTTCTATTAAATAATTTACTGTTATTGGATTTGTATTGTTATGCAATGTACGTTGTACCCTGTTTTAAATAAATTATAAAAAACAACAAATATTGAGATGTGTATATATGTATGTCGGATTACAGATGTAATATACATTATTTTTGATACCTGAAGTTTACCTGGAGGTCGTTCCGAGGGTCAACGCCTCCGCGTCCGAGTGCTTGACCAGGCCTCTCGGTGGATCAGGACCTGATCACCAGGCTGTTACTGCTGGCCACACATAATCAAACTTACAAACCACAGCCCGGCTGATTGGGTATTGACTTTAGGTATCTGTCCAGCTCCTCCACAAAGGCACTACAAAGGTCCACTTGGACAAGTACCAATGTATGCAAAGGTCCGGATACATTTTTTACACGCAATCATGAAAAGCAACAACTCCGAGTACAGGTGAGTACAGGTGAGTACAGGTGAGTACAGGTGAGTACAGGTCAGTACAGGTCAGTACAGGTCAGTATACTCATCATTTTCTATGATCTTCATTTTCAGTCATCGTCTTATAAAAATCTACAAAGAATGAAGATAAATAGTGGGAAAAAAATAATTTTTACATTATATCGAACAAGTTTTGGATTTTTTTTACTCAAATTCATTTAAATGGAGTTTTCAAACTAAAAAATTAATAAATATACTGATTAACAGAATGGTATATAATAACAAGTTCACTACAACAGCATTTGAAGTTATTTAAAAAAAAATCCGAATTTTAACATGTAAAGATGAAAACTGATGTAATGTGTGTATGACTGTAGGTAAGTTGTCTTTGTATGGTGTGTATGACTATGTATTCCATTCAGATAGAATAATGTATTAATCCCACTCTTGTGTACCACCTGATCCTGAACGTGGTAACACCTGTTATTTAACTAAGCTTTCTCCTGAAGCCCGCGGTCCAACTACAACACTCAGAAGGTCCGGATTTGGACCGCGGGCCGCCAATTCAGTAGCCTTGCACTAGGGGATGTATGGTGATAAGCTGTTAAACAGTCTTAGGCCTCTTACACTTA
>WNWK01056972.1:0-10866 GCA_009830355.1 Cherax destructor
ACCACCAGTCCATCACCCTCACCATCAGTCCATCACCCTCACCACCAGTCCATCACTCTCACCACCATACATTCCCTTCTTTGCCTCCATGGATAACGTTTTTTGTCTCCACAGATACCTCAATGCACCACTCACCTTTTTTCCTTCATCAATTCTATGGTTAACCTCATCCTTCATAAACCCATCCGCTGACACGTCAACTCCCAAATATCTGAAAACATTTACTTCTTCCATAATCCCTCTCTCCAATGTGATATCCAATTTTTCTTTATTTAAATCGTTTGATACCCTCATCACCTTACTCTTATCTATGTTCACTTTCAACTTTCTACCTTTACACACCCTCCCAAACTCGTCCACAAACCTTTGCAACTTTTCTTTAGAATCTCCCATAAGCACAGTATCATCAGCAAAAAGTAACGGTGTCAACTCCATTTTGCATTTAATTCCCCATAATTTAATCCACCCCTCTCCCCAACACCCTAGCATTTACTTCTTTTACAACCCCATCTATAAATATATTAAACAACCATGGTGACATTACACATCCCTGTCTAAGACCTACTTTTACCGGGAAGTAATCTCCCTCTCTCCTACACACCCTAACCTGAGCCTCACTATCATCATAAAAACTCTTTACAGCCTTCAGTAACTTACTACCTATTCCATTTGCAACATTTGCCACACTGCTCCCGTATCCACTCTATCATATGCCTTTTCTAAATCCATAAATGCAATGAAAACTTATCTACTTTTATCTAAATACTGTTCACAGATATGCTTCACTGTAAACACTTGATCTACACATCCCCTACCCACTCTAAAGCCTCCTTGCTCATCTGAAATCCTACTCTCTGTCTTACCTTTAATTCTTTCAATAATAACCCTGCCATACACTTTACCTGGTATACTCAGTAAACTTATTCCCCTATAATTCTTACACTCTCTTTTATCCCCCTTCCCTTTATATAAAGGAACTATTCATGCTCTCTACCAATCCCAAGGTACCTTCCCCTCTTTCATACATTTATTATACAAAAATACCAACCACTCCAACACTATATCCCCCTGCTTTTAACATTTCTGTCATGATCCGTCAGTTCCAGCTGCTTTACCCCCTTTCATTCTACGTAATGTCTCACGCACCTCCCCCACACTCACATCCTGCTCTTCTTCACTCCTAAACGATGTTGTACCTCCCTGGCCAGTACATGAAATTATCGCCTCCCTTTTTTCATCGACATTTAAAAGTTCCTCAAAATATTCCCGCCATCTACCCAATACCTCCAGCTCCCCATCTACTAACTCCTCTACTCTGTTTTTAACTGACAAATCCATTCGTTCCCTAGGCTTTCTTACCTTGTTTATCTCACTCCAAATTTTTTTCTTGTTTTCAGAAAAAATTCTTGACAGAGCCTCTCCCATTCTTTCATCTGCTTTTCTTTTGCACTATCTCACCACTCTCTTCACCTTTCTTTTACTCTCCATATACTCTGCTCTTCCATTAACACTTTTGTTTTGTAAAAACCTCTCATAAGCTACCTTTTTCTCTTTTACCACACCCTTTACTTCTTCATTCCACCACTCACTCCTCTTTCCTCCTGCACCCACCCTCCTATAACCACAAACTTCTGCCCCACATTCTAATACTGCATTTTTAAAACTATCCCAACTCTCTTCAACCCCCCCCCCCACTACTCATACTTGCACTAGCCCACCTTTCTGCCAATAGTTGCTTAAATCTCACCCTAACTTCCTCCTCCCTTTGTTTATACACTTTTACCTCTCTCTTACTTGCTGTTGCCATTTTCTGTTTGTCCCATCTACCTTTTACTCTAACTGTAGCTACAACTAATTAATGATCTGATATATCCGTTGCCCCTCTATAAACATGTACATCCTGAAGCCTACCCATCAACCTTTTATCCACCAATACATAATCTAACAAACTACTTTCCTTACGTGCTATATCATACCTTGTATATTTATTTATCCTCTTTCTCATAAAATATGTATTACTTATTACCAAACCTCTTTCTACACATAGCTCAATTAATGGTTCCCCATTTACATCTACCCCTGGCACCCCAAATTTACCTACTACTCCCTCCAAAACATTTTTACCCACTTTAGCATTAAGATCCCCAACCACAAGTACTCTCTCACTTGGTTCAAAACTCCCCACACACTCACTCAAGATTTCCCAAAATCTCTCTCTCTCCTCTACACTTCTCTCTTCTCCAGGTGCATAAACACTTACTATAACCCACTTTTCACATCCAAACTTTATTTTACTCCACATAATCCTTGAATTTATACAGGGCAGGTGGAAGGGGGTATATATAGGCAGGCAGACAGGGGAGTTTACAAGAGAGTGGGGTAATAATGGAGGTGGTAGTAGAAGTGGTAGTAGTTGTAGTAGTAGTGAAGTCAGTCATATTCTAGGAAAGGAGCACTGCAATGAAGCTGGCGGCCCGCATGTGTTGGACGAGAACACAGAGGGAGGAAAAGGCGAAAAATAAAGAAGGACAAAAACAAGGCAAAAGAAAAGAAAGCCCATGGAGAAAAAGGAGAAGGGGGAAGAGATGAAAGGGGAAGGAATCAGGTTAAGTCACGGGTGTTCTGGAGTTTGGAGCATTTAACAATGTAATGGGAGAGGAAAGCATCAACAGAGACAAAGCCAGGGCTAAGATTCACACAGGAAAAGTTGTGTATAAGGGAGGATTCAACCAGACGGCGACTGTGAAAGTTGAACGTAGGGTAGACAGTTTTAGCAGAAGACCAATCAATAGGATGACTGTGATCTCTGACATGACAGAAAAGAGCATTATTAGTGTCAGCAAGCCTAACACTATTTTTGTGCTCCCTAAGTCTGTCAGAAAGAGATCGGCCAGTTTCTCAGAAGTACTGAAGAGGACAGGAGGAGCAAGAAATAGAGTAGACACCAGGAGAATCTGTAGAGGGAGGGAAGGTATGAACTAGATTAGTGAACATGATAATGGTGGTAAATAGAAGAGATGTTACTCACTGTACAGCAGCAAAAAGACTCATTATGAGTTGTAAAGATGTAGACAAGCGATGAGTGAAATAATAATTATGAATAATTAAATAAGTCTCCTTGCATAAGTGTACATTTCACATCTTCAATTCTCTTAATATATTTATATTACCAGAGAGAAAAACGTTCACCATCACACTCAAAAAAGTCACTTGATCTCTACGGCTAAAAAAAAAAATGAACCACCTAGGGACCTAAGAGCTTCCCTTGCAGTGTTCCATCATCAGAGGACACATCAACCACCTAGGGACCTAACAGCTTCCCTTGCAGTGTTCCATCATCAGAGGACACATCAATCACCTAGGGACCTAAGAGCTTCCCTTGCAGTGGTCCATCATCAGAGGACACATCAACCACTTAGGGACCTAACAGCTTCCCTTGCAGTGTTCCATCATCAGAGGACACATCAACCACCTAGGGACCTAACAGCTTCCCTTGCAGTGTTCCATCATCAGAGGACACATCAATCACCTAGGGACCTAAGAGCTTCCCTTGCAGTGGTCCATCATCAGAGGACACATCAACCACCTAGGGACCTAAGAGCTTCCCTTGCAGTGGTCCATCATCAGAGGACACATCAACCACTTAGGGACCTAACAGCTTGAAAATGTCTTGAATCGTCAAAAAATGCAATAAAATAACATTTTATAGGATTTTTTAATATTTATAAATTATTTACACATTTTTAAAAAATCCCATTAAAAATCTATGAAAATCAATATTATTATAGAATATTTCATATTATTTTTCAAAAAATACATGTAGAATAGAGGGTGTCAGTATGTTATGACTGATTAGGTTAGTGATCCAATCAAGCCAATTGTGGAATTCAAACCAGAAACCTGCCATCCCATTTCTGCTACCTGTGTAGTAGGCCGGTTGCAGCTATGATGCATGTCTGGTGGGCTGGGTGTGTGGTAAAACCATTCACAACTCAGCCCCAATAAGGTACAAGAAATGAGCATTTAATGATACTGTTACTGGGTACTTACTCGTGGAGAGTGGGAGCATTTGGTACTTCAGCAGGGAATCCCTGAGATGCTTGAATGTGGCACAATCTGCAAGTGCCTTTGTCCACGTGTTAAGCTACAAATTAGTTTCGTAGGTAACAGTGAAGGGGTCTAATTCGAATCCTTGCAGTGGTCCATCATCAGAGGACACATCAACCACCTAGGGACCTAACAGCTTCCCTTGCAGTGGTTCATCATCAGAGGACACATCAACCACCTAGGGACCTAACAGCTTCCCTTGCAGTGTTCCATCATCAGAGGACACATCAATCACCTAGGGACCTAAGAGCTTCCCTTGCAGTGTTCCATCATCAGAGGACACATCAACCACCTAGGGACCTAAGAGCTTCACTTGCAGTGTTCCATCATCAGAGGACACATCAACCACCTAGGGACCTAAGAGCTTCCCTTGCAGTGTTCCATCATCAGAGGACACATCAACCACCTAGGGACCTAAGAGCTTCCCTTGCAGTGTTCCATCATCAGAGGACACATCAACCACCTAGGGACCTAAGAGCTTCCCTTGCAGTGTTCCATCATCAGAGGACACATCAACCACCTAGGGACCTAAGAGCTTCCCTTGCAGTGTTCCATCATCAGAGGACACATCAACCACCTAGGGACCTAAGAGCTTCCCTTGCAGTGTTCCATCATCAGAGGACACATCAACCACCTAGGGACCTAAGAGCTTCCCTTGCAGTGTTCCATCATCAGAGGACACATCAACCACCTAGGGACCTAAGAGCTTCCCTTGCAGTGTTCCATCATCAGAGGACACATCAACCACCTAGGGACCTAACAGCTTCCCTTGCAGTGTTCTATCATCAGAGGACACATCAACCACCTAGGGACCTAACAGCTTCCCTTGCAGTGTTCCATCATCAGAGGACACATCTAAAAATAATTTTTCTTATGATTTACAAAATGTGCAAATCTTATTTTTCTGTTCACATCTTCCTAAATCTGTTGTCATCTCCCTCACCCTATGTGTGTGTGTGTGTACTCACCTAATTGTAGTTAAAGGGGTCGAGACTCAGCTCCTGGCCCCGCCTGTTCACTGATCGTTACCCTCTCTCTTTCCCTGCTCCATGGGCTTTATCATACCTCGTCTTAAAGCTATGTATGGTTCCTGCCTCCACTACATCACTTGCGAGACTATTTCACTTCCTAACAACTCTATGACTGAAGAAATACTTCCTAACATCCCTTTGACTCATCGGAGTCTTCAACTTCCAATTGTGACCCCTTGTTTCTGTGTCCCCTCTCTGGAACATCCTGTCTCTGTCCACCTTATCTATTCCTCGCAGTATTTTGTATGTCGTTATCATGTCTTCCCTAACCCTTCTGTCCTCCAGTGTCGTCGGGCCGATTTCCCTTAACCTTTCTTCGTAGGACATTTCCCTTAGCTCTGGTACTAGCCTTGTTGCAAACCTTTGCACTTTCTCTAATTTCTTGACGTGCTTGACTAAGTGTGTGTTCCAAACTGGTGCTGCATACTCTAGTATGAGCCTAACGTACACGATGTACAGTGTCTTGAACGATTCCTTACTAATGTATCGGAACTGTATTCTCACGTTTGTCTGGCGCCCATATGCTGCAGCAGTTATCTGATTGATGTGTGCTTCCGGAGACGTGCTCGGCGTTATACTCACCCCGAGATCTTTCTCCTTGAGAGAGGTTTGCAGTCTTTGACCACCAAGCCTATACCCTGTCTGCGGCCTTCTTTGCTCTTCCCCGACCTTCATTACTTTGCATTTGGCGAGGTTAAATTCGAGTAGCCAGTTGCTGGACAACGTGTCTACCCTGTAGGGGTCACTTTGTAGTCCTGCCTGAACCTCATCTGATTTGATTCTTCTCATTAACTTCATATCGTCTGCAAACTGGGACACTTCTGAGTCTATCCCTTCCGTCATGTCATTCACATATACCAAGAACAGCACTGGTCCTAGGACTGACCCCTGTGGGACCCCGCTCGTCACAGGCGCCCACTGTGATACCTCATCCCGTACCATGACTCGTTTTTTGCCTCTTTGTCAGGTATTCTCTGATCCATTGCAGTGCCCTTCCTGTTACAAGTGCCTGATCCTCTAGCTTCTGCACTAATCTCCTGTGGGGAAATGTGTCGAAGGCCTTCTTGCAGTCCAAGAAAATGCAGTCAGCCCACCTTTCTCTCTCGTGTCCCACTTCTGTTACCTTGTCATAAAACTCCAGTAGGTTTGTGACACAGGATTTGCCTTCCTTGAATCCATACTGGTTGTCGTTTATAATCTTATTCCGTTCCAGGTGCTCCACCACTCTAATCCTGATAATTTTCTCCATGACTTTGCATACTATACACGTCAGTGACACTGGTCTATAGTTTAGTGCATCGTTTCTGTCTCATTTCATAAAAATGGGGACTACATTTGCTGTCTTCCATACCCCAGGTAGTTGCCCAGTTTCAAAGGATGTGTTGAAAATTGTGGTTAGTGGCACACACAGCATCTCTGCTCCCTCTCTAAGGAGCCACGGAGAGATGTCCGGTCCCACCGTCTTTGAGGTATCAAGGTTGTGTGTTTTTCATCCAAGACTTGTTGGACTTCCCAGAGTCCTTTCTGCAAATACTTCCATCTCGTGTTGAGCTCCTCACATATTTCTTGGTCGTTTCTTGTGAGTTCCCCACTTCCTTTCCTCAGCCTGATTACCTGGTCCTTGCCTGTTGTCTTCCTCCTGATGTGGCTGTACAACAGCTTCGGGTCAGACTTGACTTTCGATGCTATGTTGTTTTCGTACTGTCGCTGGGCCTCCCTCCTTATCTATGCATACTCGTTTCTGGCTCTTCGACTAATCTCTATTTTTACCTGGGTATTTTGCCTTCTGTACTTTTTTCAGGTATATATTTTCTCGTTATTTTGAGACTGATTTTAGTAGTTTTTTGACATAATTTTTTTTCGCGCCGCTTATTCGCCAAAAAGGAGGAAGAGCTTGACAGGTTAGAATATAGACCGTCAAAGTGAGTCTGGTCAACTGGTCAGGTCTCCGAGGGACACTTCTTACTTGTATAGTTCCTATTATTTTTATTTTGTATTATTATTATATACAAAATATTTTCTAAATCGACCTCAGTGTAAAGCAAATTATTATAATAAATACTCAGGGATATATTTTCAGTTCACCTTGATAGTCATCAAGGTGCATCAACACTGCATCAAGATCCTTCTTACAGTTCACCTTGATAGTCATCAAGGTACATCAACACTGCATCAATATCCTTCTTACAGTTCACCTTGATAGTCATCAAGGTACATCAACACTGCATCAAGATCCTTCTTACAGTTCACCTTGATAGTCATCAAGGTACATCAACACTGCATCAAGATCCTTCTTACAGTTCACCTTGATAGTCATCAAGGTACATCAACACTGCATCAAGATCCTTCTTACAGTTCACCTTGATAGTCATCAAGGTACATCACCACTGCATCAAGATCCTTCTTACAGTTCACCTTGATAGTCATCAAGGTACATCAACACTGCATCAAGATCCTTCTTACAGTTCACCTTGATAGTCATCAAGGTACATCAACACTGCATCAAGATCCTTCTTACAGTTCACCTTGATAGTCATCAAGGTACATCAACACTGCATCAAGATCCTTCTTACAGATGTACCTTGATAGTCATCAAGGTACATCAACACAGCATCAAGATCCTTCTTACAGTTCACCTTGATAGACATCAAGGTACATCAACACTGCATCAAGATCCTTCTTACAGTTCACCTTGATAGTCATCAAGGTACATCAACACAGCATCAAGATCCTTCTTACAGTTCACCTTGATAGTCATCAAGGTGCATCAACACTGCATCAAGATCCTTCTTACAGTTCACCTTGATAGTCATCAAGGTACATCAACACAGCATCAAGATCCTTCTTACAGTTCACCTTGATAGTCATCAAGGTACATCAACACAGCATCAAGATCCTTCTTACAGTTCACCTTGATAGTCATCAAGGTACATCAACACAGCATCAAGATCCTTCTTACAGTTCACCTTGATAGACATCAAGGTACATCAACACTACATCAAGATCCTTCTTACAGTTCACCTTGATAGTCATCAAGGTACATCAACACTGCATCAAGATCCTTCTTACAGTTCACCTTGATAGTCATCAAGGTACATCAACACTGCATCAAGATCCTTCTTACAGTTCACCTTGATAGTCATCAAGGTACATCAACACTGCATCAAGATCCTTCTTACAGTTCACCTTGATAGTCATCAAGGTACATCAACACTGCATCAAGATCCTTCTTACAGTTCACCTTGATAGTCATCAAGGTACATCAACACTGCATCAAGATCCTTCTTACAGTTCACCTTGATAGTCATCAAGGTACATCAACACTGCATCAAGATCCTTCTTACAGTTCACCTTGATAGTCATCAAGGTACATCAACACTGCATCAAGATCCTTCTTACAGTTCACCTTGATAGTCATCAAGGTACATCAACACTGCATCAAGATCCTTCTTACAGTTCACCTTGATAGTCATCAAGGTACATCAACACTGCATCAAGATCCTTCTTACAGTTCACCTTGATAGTCATCAAGGTACATCAACACTGCATCAAGATCCTTCTTACAGTTCACCTTGATAGTCATCAAGGTTCATCAACACAGCATCAAGATCCTTCTTACATTTCAAAACTATGGAAATTGTCCAGCCATTCGTCTCTTCTCTCGCTTCACTTCTCCGACATTGTCATAGAACTTTAGCAGGTTTGTAAGGCAGGTGTTGTTTATTAACCCGTTACATTCCAGGTGTTGTTTATTAACCCGTTACATTCCAGGTGTTGTTTATTAACCCGTTACATTCCAGGTGTTGTTTATTAACCCGTTACATTCCAGGTGTTGTTTATTAACCCGTTACATTCCAGGTGTTGTTTATTAACCCGTTACATTCCAGGTGTTGTTTATTAACCCGTTACATTCCAGGTGTTGTTTATTAACCCGTTACATTCCAGGTGTTGTTTATTAACCCGTTACATTCCAGGTGTTGTTTATTAACCCGTTACATTCCAGGTGTTGTTTATTAACTCGCTACATTCCAGGTGTTGTTTATTAACCCGTTACATTCCAGGTGTTGTTTATTAACCCGTTACATTCCAGGTGTTGTTTATTAACCCGTTACATTCCAGGTGTTGTTTATTAACTCGCTACATTCCAGGTGTTGTTTATTAACTCGCTACATTCCAGGTGTTGTTTATTAACCCGCTACATTCCAGGTGTTGTTTATTAACCCGATACATTCCAGGTGTTGTTTATTAACCCGTTACATTCCAGGTGTTGTTTATTAACCCGGGTGTGGTACACTGTGGTATTGTGTGCTGCTGTGGTTAATGATGTTAACGTACTTTACACCACGAAGGATAGAGACACTGTTGTGTTAAATTTCAACATTTAGTTTAATGTAAACTTAACGATAATATCTAAGAGGGTTTTAATAAATTCTTACTCACCATCATTCAGTCCATAGCAATTAAATATAATAATATTTGACTTATGAATATACGCTTTCTTTTAATATTTTTTTTGGTTTCAAATATTTGTATAAACTTGTAATAATTTATCGGACAGCGAAGGAAACCCGTCAAGACACACCAGTCTTTTGTTGTGAAAGAAACTGCGTAAAGAAAACATTATAAGAAATATTTCAATATTTCTTTACAATTAAAATGTCTGAGGAGAACAAGAACACCGAGACGTTGTGAACACAGTTACTGCCAAGTATAACAACGATTTTGTTAAGAAAATAAAGAAAAATAATGATAAAAGATAACAGTTGGTAATGTAACTGCGTGTGTTGTCAAGGCTGACAACACAACCACCACACCTGCTGCTACTGTGTTGCCTCACAGTCGTCAAGGCTGACAACACAGCCACCACACCTGCTACTGTGTTGCCTCACAGTCGTCAAGGCTGACAACACAGCCACCACACCTGCTGCTACTGTGTTGCCTCACAGTCGTCAAGGCTGACAACACAGCCACCACACCTGCTGCTACTGTGTTGCCTCCCAGTCGTCAAGGCTGACAACACAACCACCACACCTGCTGCTACTGTGTTGCCTCACAGTCGTCAAGGCTGACAACACAACCACCACACCTGCTGCTACTGTGTTGCCTCACAGTCGTCAAGGCTGACAACTCAGCCACCACACCTGCTGCTACTGTGTTGCCTCACAGTCGTCAAGGCTGGCAACACAGCCACCACACCTGCTGCTACTGTGTTGCCTCACAGTCGTCAAGGCTGACAACACAACCACCACACCTGCTGCTACTGTGTTGCCTCACAGTCGTCAAGGCTGACAACACAACCACCACACCTGCTGCTACTGTGTTGCCTCACAGTCGTCAAGGCTGACAACACAGCCACCACACCTGCTGCTACTGTGTTGCCTCACAGTCGTCAAGGCTAACAACACAACCACCACACCTGCTGCTACTGTGTTGCCTCACAGTCGTCAAGGCTGACAACACAGCCACCCCACCTGCTGCTACTGTGTTGCCTCACAGTCGTCAAGGCTGACAACACAACCACCACACCTGCTGCTACTGTGTTGCCTCACAGTCGTCAAGGCTGACAACACAACCACCACACCTGCTGCTACTGTGTTGCCTCACAGTCGTCAAGGCTGACAACACAGCCACCACACCTGCTACTGTGTTGCCTCACAGTCGTCAAGGCTGACAACACAGCCACCACACCTGCTGCTACTGTGTTGCCTCACAGTCGTCAAGGCTGACA
>WNWK01056973.1:0-10866 GCA_009830355.1 Cherax destructor
GTTTTATTGTACAGAACTGGTCTTGTGTGTTATTATATTGTAATGGTCTCGTGTGTTATTGTACTGTACTTGTCTTTTGTGTTATTGTACTGTACTGGCCTTGTGAGTTATTGCACTGTACTAGTCTTCATTGTTATTGTACTATACTGGTCTTCATTACACACAACCCGCACATATAAAAAAAAAGAGGAGCTTACGACGACGTTTCGGTCTGACTTGGACCATTTACAAAGTCACACTAACACACCAAACGGACTTTCTTCTCTCCTAAACCCTCTACTCCTGGGAATTCTCCTGTCCTCTGCCTTCCCTACATCTCTGGTCTCTCTAATCTCAACAACTCTCTCCGTTCCTTAGACATCAAACTTACCTTTCGCCAGACTAACACTCTTCGCACTAATCTAGTTCATACCTCTCCTCCCTCTATAGACTCTCCTGGTGTCTACTCTATTTCTTGTTCCTCCTGTCCTCTTCAGTACTATGGAGAAACTGGCCGATCTTTTTCTGACAGACTTAGGGAGCACAAAAATAGTGTTAGGCTTGCCGACACTAATAATGCTCTTTTCTGTCATGTCAGAGATCACAGTCATCCTATTGATTGGTCTTCTGCTAAAACTGTCTACCCTACGTCCAACTTTCACAGTCGCCGTCTGGTTGAATCCTCCCTTATACACAGCTTTCCCTGTATGAATCTTAGCCCTGGCTTTGTCTCTGTAGATACTTTCCTCTCCCATTACATTGTTAAATGCTTCAAACTTAAGAACACCCGTGACTTAACCTGATTTCTTCCCCTTCTATCTCTTCCCCCTTCTCCTCTTTCTCCTTTCTTCTCTGGGTTTTCTTTCTTTTCTTTTGTCTTGTATTTGTCCCTCTTTATTTTATTTTATTTTCATTTTTCCCCCTCTGTATTCTTGTCCTTACCCTATGCGGGCCGCCAGCTTCATTGCAGTGCTCCTTTCATAGAATATGACTGACTCCACTACTACTAATACCACTACCACTACTACCTCCATTATTACCCCTCCACCACTTTCTTGTGCCCTTCCCTGTCTGCCTGCCTATAAATTTCCCTTCAACCTGTCCTCTGTGTTCCCCAGGCATTAACTATGCTACGACGAAACCATTAAATCATGTTTAAGGTGATTCAGTTCAACGTACGTTCTTACTTTATAATTAGACACTTACTGGCCGAACTCCTTGAAGCAGAGAGGCCAGATATTGTCTTACTTAACAGCACCTGCCTCAAAGCCCCTCAACGTATCCGTCATTATGGGTATACTGCACTACAGTCCCCCTACGATCCCCACGATGGGGTTGCCATCCTTGTCAAACCCAACATAAAACATGAATTTCTTCCAATCCCTTTTATTCACCAACACTGTCTTGCGGTCAGAATACACACCCACCTTGGCCCCTTCATCTTCTTCACTACCTATGCTCGCCCTAACACTATTCTCAACATACACGACCTTTCCTTAGTCTTCAACTACACCAACACACCAACATACCTACTAGCTGACATGAATGCCAAACACAACGCCTTTCATCACACCAGTAACAACCAAATTGGTCACCAATTACTCAACTTCACAAACCATAAACACCTAATTCACCTCGGCCCAGACTTCAACACCTTCTACAACCACATGGGCCAAGGCAAACCCGACATCATTCTGGCAAACCGAGCTAGCTCTCTCTTTCAACACTACATCTCACCTGGCCCTATTACAGGCTCTGATCACATCCCAGTCATCTTACACATCTCTTCCAACCCTATCCTCATCCCAGCCAGACCTTCCTTCTCCTACAAGAACGCTGACTGGGATGCTTTCAAACAACACATAGAAAATACTAACCTCACCTATGACTACAACAACAAACCTATCTCTGACATTGACACTCAACTTGATCTCATCCAGGACACCATTACACAAGCAGCCAACTCCGCAATACCAAAGAAAACTCACACCACTCGTTATTCTTTCAAACCCTCAATCAAAACAAGAAGATTAATTATCTGCTACCACAACCGCTTCCTCTACAATACACATAGATTTAATCAAGTCCGATTAGATCTCACTTACCTCAGAAACAACATTCTACACAGTATAGACCAAGACCACAACTCTCATTGGTCACAGCTCATACTACAAGCAGACAAACAGCGAATTAAAAACTCCAAAGCCTTCTGGAACTTTATCAAAAAAATCAGAGGTACCACTCCCACCAACAAATTCAAACACATCACCCACAACAACACACACATCTCAGACCCGCAGGCTGCTACAAACATCTTCAAACACATCTGGGAGAACATCTTCCACCCTCACCCACCCCACCCTAACGCCATCCAACACATTCAGAACATAGAACACTGGAACACTACACACACATACGAAACAACACCAGACAGACACATCCATCTGGATTCCCTTACCTCCTCCCAAGAACTCGACACTCCTTTCACCAACACAGACATTAAAACTCTCCTCAGACATCTTCCTTCCAAGGCTCCTGGTGCCTCTGGCCTAAACCATATTATCCTAAAACACCTTCCAGACTCTATCATTACTGCCTACACAAACCTCCTCAATGCCTCCCTTGCTTCTGGATACTTCCCTTCACTCTTCAAAGCTGCTACCGCTATCCTCCTTCCCAAACCCAATAAAGACCACTCTGACCCTAGAAACTATCGCCCTATCAGCCTCCTCGAAACATTAGGTAAACTCTTTGAAAAACTCATCAACCATCGTCTTCGCAGATACCTGGAACACAACTCACTTCTTTCTGATGGCCAGTTTGGCTTCAGAACTCGCAGATCTACACAGGATGCCATTAACATCATTCTCAACTACATCCACATAAACACAAAGCAAAGAAACAGGACAGCCCTGGTTGCAAAAGACGTTGAAAAAGCTTTTGACACTGTCTGGCATGTAGGGCTCAAACACAACCTCTGCACTAACTTTAACCTGCCTCTCACTACTCGTAAACTCCTCTGCAACTTCCTTGACGGCCGCACCATGAGAATCAAATTCCAAGGCTGCTACTCTGACTACTTCACACTAAATGCTGGAGTACCCCAGGGATCTGTCCTCTCCCCTACCCTCTACATTTTATACACTAACGACATTCCAACACCTGTATACCACAACTCCATCACACTAGCCTATGCAGACGACATTACACAACTCATCACTCACGCCAATATAGATACACTCTCACACAAAACACAAAATGAGGTCGACAGGATTGCCTTCTGGGAACAAAAATGGAGGATCAAAACCAATGCAGCTAAATCCAGCATTACATATTTTAACTATAGGAAACGTGATCCTCCATTACCTGTCGAGCTCAGAACAGCTGATACCCGCACCTACATCCCAATCACACAATCTGTCACAGTCCTTGGCATTAATCTTGACTACCTTCTTTGCTTACACAGACACATTCACTCAAAGTATGCAGTAGCTAGCAAGGCCCTTGCGGGCCTCTACAAGCTGCAACATGCCTCCCAACGCACCAAACTACACCTCTATAAATCCCTAATACGCCCTCTGATAACTTACTCTCCTCTAGCCCTCTCTCTTGCAGCCAAAACAAACTTACTTAAACTGCAGCGTGTCCAGAACAAGGCTCTGCGCTGGGTACTTGATGTCAGATGGGAGGACTTCGCCACAAGCGAGTCTCTCCATGCCCAGTTAGATATCCCTGCGCTGAATCTGTACTGGAAGACTCTCAGTGACAGACAGATAGACAAACTTGAGACACGACATGACTACTGGATCTTTCTCCTTGATGAAGACATTCGCAGACCCACAAACCAACACAACCTTTTATATTCCTTGTATGAACCTGCTCTTAACCCTATTTACAAATAACCTTTGGATTCTATGACAGGTACCTTGAGCTGTTCGCCCCTCTGACCCACTTTCGCCTTAGCTGCTGGGTTAAGCCCTGGCTCAATTTCTACACTCCTCTCTAGCGCTAATCTTCGCCTGTCCCGTCCTCCCCGCTCACCCCACTGGAGTCTCACCAACAGGAGAGCCTGCTATTCCTGTTCTCAAGTCTGTACTGATCGTATGCATTACTGTACCGTACTGGTCTTCTGAGTTATTTAACTGCACTACTCCTGTGTGTGATTATGTAGTCATGATCTTCTGTGCTATTGTACTGTACTGATTTTCTGTATAATGGTACTGTTCTATTCTTCTGTGTTATTGTACTGAACTGGTCTTCTGTGTTATTGTTATGTACTGGTCTTCTGAGTTATTGTACTGTAATGGTCTTCCGTCTTATTTTACTGTACTGGTCTTCTGTGTTATTGTTATGTACTGGTCGTCTGTGTCATTGTAATGTACTAGTGGTGTGCGTTATAGTGCTGTACTGGACTTCAGTGTTTTTTATACTGTAAAGGTCTTCTGTGTTATAGTTCTGTACTGGTCATCAGGGGTATTGTAATGTTTTGATCTTCTGTGTTATTGAACTGTACTGGTCATGTGTGTTATTGTTCTGTACTGGTCCTCAGTGTTATTGTACTGAACTGATATTCTTTATTATTGTGTTGTTCAGGTCTTCTGTGTTATTGTGCTGTACTGGTCTTCTGTGTTATTGTACTGTACTGGTCTTCTGTGTTATTGCACTGTACTGGTCTTCTGTGTTATTGTATTTTACTGGTTTTCCGTGTTATTGTACTGTACTGGTCTTCTGTGTTATTGTACTGTACTGGTCTTCTGTGTTATTGTATTTTACTGGTTTTCCGTGTTATTGTACTGTACTGGTCTTCTGTGTTATTGTACTGTACTGGTCTTCTGTGTTATTGTACTGAACTGATATTCTTTATTATTGTGTTGTTCAGGTCTTCTGTGTTATTGTACTGTACTGGTCTTCTGTGTTATTGTACTGTACTGGTCTTCTGTGTTATTGTATTTTACTGGTTTTCCGTGTTATTGTACTGTACTGGTCTTCTGTGTTATTGTATTTTACTGGTTTTCCGTGTTATTGTACTGTACTGGTCTTCTGTGTTATTGTATTTTACTGGTTTTCCGTGTTATTGTACTGTACTGGTCTTCTGTGTTATTGTATTTTACTGGTTTTCCGTGTTATTGTACTGTACTGGTCTTCTGTGTTATTGTATTTTACTGGTTTTCCGTGTTATTGTACTGTACTGGTCTTCTGTGTTATTGTACTGCACTGGTCTTCTGTGTTATTGTACTGCACTGTTCTTCTGTATTACTTTACTGTACTTGTCCAGTATATCATTGTACTGCACTGGTCTTGTGTTATTTTATTGTACTGGTCCTCTTTGTTACTGTACTGTTCTTGTCTTCTGTGTTATTGTACTGTACTGGTTTTTTCAGGGGTTATTGTCTGACTGGCTTGTGTTATGTTGTCTGGACTTCTGTTTACATTGTCTTCTTGTTATATTGGTCGTCTGTGTTATAGTTCTGTACTGGTCTTTTGTATTACTGTACTGGTGTTCTGTGTTTTTGTACTGTACTACTCTTGTGTATTATTGTACTGTATTGGTCTTCAGTGTTATTCTACTGAACTTGTCTTCTGTGTTATATTGTTCTGGTCTTGGTTGCAGGGGTTGAGTTTTAGCTCCTGGCCCCGCGTCTTCACTAGTCGCCACCAAATCCATGAACTTTATCATACCTCTTCTTAAAGCTATGTATGGTACCTGCCTCCACTACCTCTCTTTCCAGACGACTTCACTCCCTGACAACTATGGCTGAAGAAATACTTCCTAACATCCCTGTGACTCATCTGTATCTTCAACGTCCGACTGTGAACTCTTGTTGCTGTGTCCCATCTATGAAACATCATATCTCTGTCCACCTTGTTGATTCCTCTCAGTATTTTATATGTCGTTATCATGTCATCTCTGTCCTCCAGTGTCGTCAGGTCGAGTTCTCTTAACCTCTCCTCTTAGAGTAGTCCCGGAGCTAAGAACATTCCCCTTAGTTCTGGGACTACTCTCGTTGGAAACCTTTGCACTTTCTCTAGTATCCTGACGTGCTTGGCCAGGTGAGGGTTCCAAACTGGAGCTGCTTACTCCAATATGGACCTAACGTACACCGTGTACAGGGTCCGGAACGACTCCTTACTGAGATGTCGGGATGCTATTCTTAGGTTCGCTAGGCGCCCATACGCTGCAGCAGTTATTTGGTTGATGTGCGCCTCAGGACATGTGCTCAGTATTATACACACTCCGGTATCCTTTTCCTTGAGTGAGGTTTGTAGTCTTTGGCCCCCCTAGACTGTACTCTGCGGTCTTCTTTGCCGTTCCCCGATCTTCATGACTTTGCACTTCCTGGGGTTAAACTCCAGGAGCCAATTGCTGGACCAGGCCTGCAGCCTGTCCAGATTAATCTGGGAGTCCTGCCTTATCCACCGCCGACTGAATTATCCTCATTAACTTTACATCATGTGTCATGTGAGTGTCATGTGTCATGTGAGTGTCATGTGTCATGTGAGCGTCATGTGTCATGTGAGTGTCATGTGAGTGTCATGT
Organism: Cherax destructor; assembly: GCA_009830355.1. Lineage (NCBI taxonomy): Eukaryota > Metazoa > Arthropoda > Malacostraca > Decapoda > Parastacidae > Cherax > Cherax destructor. Next base: position 6,518 of record WNWK01056973.1, read on the forward strand.
GTCATGTGAGTGTCGGGAAGATCTAGTGATCTTAGTGTTACCACTTGGTATAAATAATAAGACACGACAATAACTGACACTAAGAATTACCACTTAAGGTCTACACAATCTTTAATTCCACTTTCATTTATTAAGATAAATTCAGATAAGAAAATCTCCAGTTATTGCAAATAAAGAATTAACGTAGCTGTGACAATAAACCTTTTATGTAACAAAAAATATTCATTTGCCTTTGCGGTCTCAAAGTAGACAGTGTCTACTTTGATGCTCCTGACAGTGTCTATTTTGATGCTCCTGACAGTGTCTGCTTTGATGCTCCTGACAGTGTCTACTTTGATGCTCCTGACAGTGTCTATTTTGATGCTCCTGACAGTGTCTGCTTTGATGCTCCTGACATTAAATATTAAGTTAACTTTAATGTCATTAGCTAAGTTATCAAAATATTTAGAAACCCCAAGTTTCATAATATTTGGTCTGTGTAAAGTTTATTCTATATTCTATTTAACCAATATTTAATTAAAAATAAGATAGATGTTTTGACATTGTTGCATAAACAAAAACTCAAAATATCAATTAAATGAGATAAAATCCCACAAAGCATATGAATACCAGATGAAATAATATGTAGTATATTAACTGAACTTTTATAATAAGATTTCTAATATCATTTGTTGAAACAACTCTCAGAAAGTCCAATAAATTATTGATATTACCGCAAGGTAGACATCCGTAATATTAACTAAATTAAATAATACTGACGCTGTTAAATTATAAAGTATATATATAGAAGGGAAACGCATGTTGCATACTTGGCTCGCGTCCTGCTTCGGAGGAGCTGGAGGAGATTCATAATCTTTGATATATTGTATCATTGTATTTATGTTCATGTTTATGTTTTCTGTCAATGTATTCTGTCTATTAATAAAGCATTCATATAATATATATAGGGGGTGGTAGGAGAAGAAAATATTCAAAGAGCTCCGGGGAGAACCTCGAGTTTTCCCTGAGGTACGTTTATTGTCTTCTCTGAGGATGAGGGTCCCCAGTAAAGTTCTAGAGGTGGTACCTCCCTATATATTATTAATATATATATATATATATATATATATATATATATATATATATATATATATATATATATATATATATATATATATATATATATATATAATATATATATATATATATATATATATATATATATATATATATATATATATATATGTGTGTGTGATGTGTGTGTATATTTATTTAATATATATATATATATATATATATATATATATATATATATATATATATATATATATATATATATATATATATATATGAACAACTGACAATGAATAAACAGAGGGATGGCTGGCTTTAATGGAGAAAATAGTTGTACTACTAAAGCTCTTGGGCTTTAGGAGGAGGAGGTTTTGTTGACTTGGTATAGACATTTAAAGACAATAGTGTATAAATCCGGAGTCGAAGTTAAGAGGAGGTGGAGGTTGACCCAGGAAGGGCTAAAGGAAATGTACGAAGAAGGTTTGAATTGGAAGGAAGCTTGAGCACACAGCAGGCGTGAGATCATGGTACAACACATTATGCTGAGAAGTTTTTATGTGCTGTTGCAGGTTGAGCAAGTTCAGTGTCTGCACTCTGAAGGAGGTGTTAGAAAGTTCAATGTCTGCACTCTGAAGGAGGTGTTAGAAAGTTCAGTGTCTGCACTCTGAAGGAGGTGTTAGAAAGTTCAGTGTCTCCACTTTGAAGGTGTTAGAAAGTTCAGTGTCTGCACTCTGAAGGAGGTGTTAGAAAGTTCAGTGTCTCCACTTTGAAGGTGTTAGAAAGTTCAGTGTCTGCACTCTGAAGGAGGTGTTAGAAAGTTCAATGTCTGCACTCTGAAGGAGGTGTTAGAAAGTTCAGTGTCTGCACTCTGAAGGAGGTGTTAGAAAGTTCAGTGTCTCCACTTTGAAGGTGTTAGAAAGTTCAGTGTCTGCACTCTGAAGGAGGTGTTAGAAAGTTCAGTGTCTCCACTTTGAAGGTGTTAGAAAGTTCAGTGTCTGCACTCTGAAGGAGGTGTTAGAAAGTTCAGTGTCTCCACTTTGAAGGTGTTAGAAAGTTCAGTGTCTGCACTCTGAAGGAGGTGTTAGAAAGTTCAGTGTCTCCACTTTGAAGGTGTTAGAAAGTTCAGTGTCTGCACTCTGAAGGTGTTAGAAAGTTCAGTATCTGCACTCTGAAGGAGGTGTTAGAAAGTTCAGTGTCTGCACTCTGAAGGAGGGGTAGGGATATAGCACTTGGGAAGATCTTTTAATCTTAATTATAATGTCTGTATACATCTGGAAAGGCAACTATTGAATGAATAATTCTGAATTCTTCCATTCACTAGTTTCCCATATTAATTAGAAATAAATAAAAAATGCTAAAATACAGTTATTAGTTAAAAGAAGGTGACCTTATGCTCTGATAAGTTCTGAGAATCTCTGACCGCTGGTTCGAACCCCACCCGTGGTATGGTTTGATTATTAATTGACTTTTGAAATACAAAACTATTATATGGATTAGTAAAGATTAGCATTCAAAAGTTTGGAGGAAATATTTTGAAAATAATTTTTTAAGTGTTCAATCCTTTAAAAGAAATGTGTACATAATCTGAAGAACCTTAAAGAGCATTAGTAACTATATATTAGTAGAGGAAACATTAGACGCTTGAGAGTTCTGGATCATTCATCAATTGGCAAGTTTAGTTCTCGTTGGTGTTCGTCTTTCACATTGTCAGAGTCTACCATCTTCAAAACACTCGTGATTTAACATGATTTTAGCTTTTGCTACAATCCTTCACATGATGTGTCTTCTGAGCCACATGATGTGTCTTCTGACTCACATGATGTGTCTTCTGAGCCACATGATGTGTCTTCTGAGTTTCTGTCTGCCATTTTCTCTGCCAAAGGTCCAGGAGAGAACAAACTTCTGATGTGTTTCCTTCAAACTGATGGTTTGTTGAGAATTTTTCTAACCTCGGCATTGTCATATCTATTTTATTTATAGTGCATAGAGAATTAATTAATCCTTAATTATATAAAATCAATAACAATTCTAAAGATCTATTTTTAACAGTGAGGGATTAAAATTTCATACAAGTTAATAATTTCTTATTCAATATAAACCTTGTTAATACCCTGATTAACATGTTTGTTTCAAGAGAGTTATTATTGTAACTCTTCAAGCGGTAGTGGTATTATTTTGACGAATTTATTACTGTGTATATGCCAATATATTTCACCAAGACTTTCTTGTTAAATTAGACACGTGTGCAACACTTGCGTAGCCTTATTGTGGAAACGTTTGGCCATACACTGGCTTCATCAGTCCAATAGAAAGAAGGAAAGTGAAGATCAGAAGGAGGTTGAGGTAATCAGTCCGTCAGCCTGGAGTCAATATAATCAGTTCATCAATCTTGATGGACTGATTACATTGACTACATCCTGAGGGACTGATTATCTCAATGTCCTTCTGATCTTTACTTTCTTTTTGCTTGGACTGATGAAGCCACGTGTGGCGAAACGTTTCCTCAGGCTACGCAAGTATGGCATATGTGTCTAGTTAATGAACTCGTCGGTTCTCTGAACCATTCACCTACACACCAACACCATGGTTATATTTCAGACATTCAGAAAAAAGCAAAGTAGCAGACGATGAAGTAACCCAGAATAAATAGGATGACAAGGACTGGCAGAGTAACCTGGGCTACCTTGTTCATCACGATGGCACTCTGATTAACGTCCTTAGTGTCCATGGTGACTGGCTGAGTCAGGAACTTCTGCCCAAATGATGTGGCTCCTGATATCACCTTAACATTCCTGCAGGAACTTTGCCTATCCTATATCGTAGGTTCTCTGTGATAACTAAGATGAGAACCACCGTGAATTCCACGACAATGAGAAAGACAAACCAAACATCGATGAGCTTGAGATATGCCGTCTTGGGGATGGCTTGGCTTGTTTGTGAGAAGAGAGCGGCCAGGACCAGCAGTGACGTGAGCGAGACCATCACACGGTCCTGAAGGGGAAACCATCTTATTCAGAACAGTTTAAAATCAAATAAATTCATTCTGCAGGAATATCGACTCTTCATTACCGATTTAAATATAGAATAACACCATAATTTATGTAAGAGTGTTTACAATTCTCTGTTCTACATAAAACATCAAATACAAATTGCTGATGCCATGTTTAGGCCTATAAAAATGCTAAAAATTTATAATAATTATTTTTTCATATTTATTAAGTGACATACATAAGAACATAAGAACATAAGAAAGAAGGAACACTGCAGCTTACTGGCCCATGCGAGGCAGGTCCAAG
>WNWK01056974.1:0-10865 GCA_009830355.1 Cherax destructor
ATAAAGGGGTGCTCCAGTATTATGTGATTAATATCACTAGCTTTATCAACATAAAAGATACTGAAAATTATTGAGTGATTTTTTGTCACAAAATTTTCTAAACGCCCTCTATCCCTCTAGAGACGTCAGGCAGACTGACGTGTTCTTCCTGTGCCCTAGGAAGTAAAATTACAGTAGGTAGGGGACTAGGATCTATATGCCTTGAGCTGGTTAATGTGGAACATAATTTCCTCTTATCAGACGTACGTATTAAATAATTTACGTCACTAAGCCTTTTGACTACTTCAGGGGACCATCATACCTGGCTTGTAGGCATGACCTGGTACAAATTTCTGACCATCGCCTTATCACCTGCCTAAAGGAACGATAAAAGCGTGTTTGCCATACTGTTGTTTCACCCTCACGTGGTCAGAAATGGGTTTTTTGATGCAGTTCTCTAGCCGTTTTCAAATGCTTTATTTTATTAAAGGTGACGTACTCAACGGTGGATCTGATTTTCCCTGTCCAATCGTCTTTCAACACAGTGTGGGGACTACTCATCTGGTGCCCGAATATTAACTCAAATGAACTAAAACCGAGACTAGAAAATGTCTAGAAATATGTTCACAGTAAGCTCTAACCATAGACTTGGACGTCTGATGAAATCTCTAGAGCACCTTGGTTTGGGTAATAATTTTAAAGTAAAGACTTTTCCCTGGTGGCAAAATGAGTCATAAAAATTTTTAGAAGTAAATTTGGGATCCCTGATCCAACTGAATCTTTCGTACAGCCCAACCAGTAAAAAAATCATTAATGCTTCACACTAAGATGTGCATTTTTTTTTTTTCATGGAATATTCGGGATAGGCACGTGCGCCCCTAGAAATAAACAAGTATTGGTTTCCTGGTTTGGCTCTAGGTAGAGGCCCAAAACAGTCTTTTGAGATATGAAAAAATTCACCATCAGCGATAACGGGGATGACGGGAGCAGGTGGGGGGCAGGCCTCCCCATCATTTGACAGACGTGGCAACGCAGGTGGGGAAGGGAGGCGGCCTGATCATTTGACAGACGGGGAGCTGCTAGTGCCTTCCCAACACCCAAATGTCCTCCTGGGGGTCTATTGTGAGCAAAATCATAACTTGCCACGAAATGTTTCTTGAAAAATACATGATGCTTCAATGTGGTGGAAAACTGTCAGATGTTAACTTACATGTAATTTTCTCCATAAATATACCATTATAATAATAGTAAAAAGTTTAGATCCTTCCCCCCATTTTTTTTTTTTTATTTTATTAAAAAAACCATAGTACATAATAAGAAAATCTTAAAAAACAGCGCTTCATATTCCCCTTTCCCGAGCAACAAAATACAAAATAACCAGCAAACAGTGTTTTACATTCTGTATATAACGAACAATAAAACCTACCAACAAGTAAAACCTACATAATATTTATACTATATGCATTCTTTGAAAAACCTTTTAAAGTTTTACTGGCAGTGTAATCACACTAGAAAAAAATGATTTCTTGTTATGTTCTCACTATTTCATGAACCTTTTAGATTGTTTAAATACAAATACATGATAGCAAAAAAGATTATTCAGAAATCTAAACACCCCCCGGTACATCCATAAAATATAATGACTGTTATCTCACCAGTACAATATTTTGGGAACATATTAGCCCAAAAAACCCCCCAATCTTTTCCCCAAAAGTGCCAATGACTATTTAACAGTAACACAAAATCTTACATTATACAATACAAAATCAAAGGATCATGTCATATTCATAAAATTTATGTCCATGTAAAAAGAATGCATAAACCCCATTAAGCATACATACTTCCTTAATTTTTAAATTTTTTTTAATTAAGGGGGAAAATGTGTACCCCTTTAAAATCCCCTTTTAACAAGTGAAACTTTTACAATATTGATAAAAAAATTATTTTTCTGAACTTTTGTGTTTCTCAAAAATTAAAACAATATAACAAAATTTTAAATTTCCCCATTTTAAGGAACTAGCCAATGACAGTTCCTATTTAAAATGATTTGAAAATTATAACTTCTCAATAACACATCCTCTCAACACCCAAAAACCCCCGCTGGCTTTCCCATTTAATTGAACATGTCCTTCGTCACGTCCTAATGTAGTATGGCCCCCCCGGGGTAAACTTTCATCCTCCTTTCCTTTTTCTCCCTTTCTCGTCAGTTGTCTTTCCCCCCCCTCTCAAAATCAGAGTATGTTAGTCTCCAGTCTTCCACCTTCCCCAGGATCAAACAGCTAGACGTCTATATACACACGAAAAAATCCCCCCCCACCCTACCTACTACTATCCCACTTGGGGAATCCAGTCCATTTCCCACACTTTTAATCATCGTAATAATTTTTCCACTGTTAAATTTTATACCCCTAAAAAAATTTTCCTTTTCCCATTTACCTCCATATAATCCCCCTGTTTCTACACATGGTCCTATACACGCTACCCGATAATGCTCTGACCCTACAGACCCCACCCACCCCGCATTCCCCACGATCTGCAAAAAACCCCAACTACATCCAATTGCCCGTCCTACTTTTGGGTTTGTTTCCCTCCACATCAAAACTTAAGGCCCTCAAGAGGAAAAATGTCCCCCCCCACCAACACAATAACCCTTGCAAGCCACAGCCTCACTACCTCTAACGATTAAAAAAAGTAGACAGCATGATGGCTGTCTTTCATCCCACACCACGGGGACATGCATTCGTACCCCTCAACCCCATTCTATACAATGCCGCCCCTAGACGCCAATATCCAATAAAATTAATTACTTCCCTAAACCCTTGGCCTGAAACGCATCTTTCTAAATTCCCCAAATTCCCCCCAATTATAAACCGGAAATTGTTCTGCCCCCACCACCCCTACCCTATCCTAACCCCCCCCAGCCTACCCACCCTTTACCCTTTTAGGCTCCTCCAAAAACAACTGTTTCCCATATCTTCACACAAAAATTCCTTCCCCTCCCACCATTTTTGTAATCCTCCATGACCCCCCCCACAACCCACCCCCCTTTTCTCAAAAAACACTGTTTTACATACACAGCTTTCACCCTATTTTCAAGGGAATAAGTCCCAACCCACCTTTTGACTTTCACCCTCGACCTCCTTTCAACCATGGCCTTCCATACCCCCACACATACCTTAACACTTTCCTTTGTAATTCTCTTACCTCTTCCATCCTCAAAGGATACACGCAGCCACATTCACACCTTACTATATACAAGAGATTCACCACCACCACCCTTGTATTAGTGTTACATCTCCCGGCCTCCAGCCCCTCATTCTACCAGAGCCCTACCCACCACCTCCACAGAATTTACATGCCTAGCCTCTTCCCATCCGCCATATATACTATTCCACAAATTTTAATCCTATCAACAACCTTCCATCCATACGCCTCTCCCAAGCCTCCTCCCACCCAATTCCCACTTCCAATAACTTAGATTTCGCACCATTGACCCTCATCCCTGTCCCGCCCCAAAAATCCTATAATACGTCCCACGTTCGCCAACCCTTCCTCCCCACCCACTAGTACAGTTGTATCATCTACGTACCCCACTATTCCCACACCACAAGCCTCCCCCTGTCCACTCTCTCCTCCTTCCTCTATTAACCTATAAAAAGAATTCTGCAAACACGCGAATAGGATTTGTGACAATGGACCCCCCTGTCTCAATCCCTTTCCATCATCACCTGTCGTCCCAACTTCCCGTTCACCTGCACCTGCACCTTTGCTGAATTATACAAAGTCTCTACCCATGCGACAATGTCCTCCCATATCCCTTCTTTTTCAACATAATTCCCAACATTCGTCGATCCACACTGTCATACGCTTCCTTCCAATCAATTCCCAGAACACCCCCCCTTCCTACTCTCAATAAAATCCTTGATACGACCATGTCCACATTCATACTTCTACCAGGTATACCGAACTGCCCCTGATGTATGACTTTGTCAAGCACCAATTTCATCCTATTACCCAATATTTTTGCAAAATTTATAATCCCCACACATGAGGGATAAGGTTTTAATTTCCCAAGGTCCTCTTCTCCCCTTTCTTCGGCACCAGAACAACCACCCCTGCTCCTGCGTTTCACCCAACCGCCCTTCTTTTCTCACAATTGAACAAAAGCACCAAACATTCTCGCAATGTTTCCCAGTGTAATACGAAAAGTCATTAGGTATTCCATCTATACCTGGTGCCTTTCCTAACGTTAAACTAGCCACAGCCTCCCCACCTCCCTGCTCACTTATACTTCCACTTAAACTCTCCCTCTTTTCCCACACGACACAGGATTCCTTCCTCAATAATCCCTCCTCCCTACCCCTCTCTGTCCTCTCCGCTAATTTCCTCTCAAACCAAAATCAGCATAATTGCTTATACCATCTGTCGTTCCTAACACTTGTCCACGTTATAGCCACCTACCCTGTACCACTTCTACCCCCATTATCGTAGTACACCTCTGTCTGTCTCTGAACTGTCGCAACACGCAACCAGATGGTTTATCCCCATAACGCCTCCTCAATGCCTCCCCTGACTCTTATGTCGTCAAAGGGTCATTTTGAATGTCCTTTAACCTACCCCTCAAGTCCCGTATTTCCCCAAACCTACTACCCCAAACATTCCTGCAGCTGACCCTCTAAATACTTCTGAAGACCAAACTTCCACCCAGCCTCCTCCTTACCTCTATTTCTGTAATATTCCCTTATTCTCGTCTTCGCACTTGTTTCCCACCATTCCAGAAAATCCTTCTCCCGTTCCCCTGCCCCTTCCTTCCATAATGACCCCCACCATTCGGCAAATAATGTCCGCTCTTCCTCCCCGCAGCAAACTTACATTCATCTTCCAAAAACTATTGTACCTCGTACCATTCCTCCCACGTCACCTCCACTATAACACCACGATGATCTGAAAAACCAATATCTAACGTGCGAACCCTCCCCACTGTAACATCCTTTGTGACATACACTCGATCCAACTCAGCATATCCTCTTCTCACGGGTATGCTCTACACCCCAACCATCTCCCCTACCACATCTATCCCCCACCTCCCTCAATAATGTACGCAAGACCCTAACTCACAACCTGCCCCTCTAGGTTCCACATCTTTTTTCCTAATAATACAGTTCCAGTCACCACCCAACACCGTAATCATTGGCAGCCCTCTCAAATAAAAGTCAAGACATCCCTCACAAAATCCCCTTAACTCTACGAACTGTCAGCAGGCATGTAAATACCTACAAAGCACACCCTTATGCCTCCCAACACTCCATCCACCCTCACTACTTTTCCCTCCTCCCCCTCCTCCCAAGCTAACAATCGGAAGGGACTGGATTCTTTCACACCCACTGCCACCCCACCCTTTAACTTCCCGAGCTACCTGCAAATATTTGATACCCCCTTTAATCTCAAATCTCTACCACACCTGAAGTTATGCTCTTGTATAAAACACACGTCTATGTCATATCGTCTCAGTATAACCTCCATCCAACTACGCTTTACTTCAGCCCTAAGGCCATTTGCATTTATTGTTAAACACTGGAATACGCCAACGGGGCTTTCCCTGGGTGTCTTTGTTCTACCTGTGGCACTCTTTACTATACTACCTTTAGTCCTGTCTTGTCTCACACTATGTCCCCCCGCCTTTCCCTGATCTCCCACTGTCCCTTTCCTGGCCTCTCCACCCATACCTTCTTGCCTGAACGCTGGCCAGGTGTTAGAACATCATCATCCGATGTTTCGCCAGCCCTCTTTCTAGATTTAACCCCAACCTCCATCTCATCCGTGCTCACTTCCTTTCCCTATGCACAATGGCCTCCACCTCTCGCTTCTGTAGCCTGTCTGCCCCTTCCTCTAACACATTAACAGCTTGGATAAGCCTTTCCTCCTCTCCCTGCAATGTTCCGTTCGTTCCCGAGGCATCCACCTCCGAACCAGCCAGAAAAGTGTTTATCATCTCTTGCACTGGTTTCGGCAATTCCTCTTGTTGCACAACCCTCCACCGTCCCATCAGTCTCTAGTACATGTTCCAACTCACCCACTGGCGAAGCACCCAGTGCTTCAGGGAGTGTCACACAACGGTCCTCCACCCTTGCACTACATCTGCCCAACTGGCATTACCCATCTCCACCACATTGCAGGTACAGGTTCCTCAAAGGGGCTTGTACCACAGGTACATTATGAGTCACCATTCTCGACGCCAGGGCTGCGGGGCACCCGCCGCCATATGATCGTATGCCCCACACATTCTGCAAGTCTTACGCTGTCCTGCGTAAGTGACAAACACTTGCGTCCTAAATTCGTCCAGCATGACATATGACGGTATGGGGCGTTTTAAGGTCATTTTTAAAGTGTAAGAGCCCTCAGGCAATCCTTCATAAATTCCGTCCGTCCAACGCCCCATTGTTGTCGTGTGACTACACCATATTGTTGAAATACTTCACTTAGGTCCACTCCTAAGGTCTCAAATGGCACGTTTCTCACACGAACATAAGTATAGTAGGCCGAAACATCCCTTAGCCTGACCTCTAATCCAGTGTTGACGATGATACATTCCTCCTGGTAGCGTTCCACTATCTTCTCATACGCCTCTGCTGTGTTGAATTTCACAAAAATTCTCCTCGAGCCATTCAAGGCAACTCCGTATAGGTCATCGTTGATAACACCAAAGGTGTCACGGATAATCGCTGGCAGCAAACAGAAGCATTTACTGGGAGATAGCTCCCTGTAGTAACTCAATACACACTGTGTTGCGTCTCCTCCTCATACTGGTCGCCATCTTGCCGAAAAACGGAAGTTGCGCCAAGACTAGGTCAGGAGCTACTGCGCCGCACAACCTCTCAGCCCGAGAGCGAAGAGGTCAATGTGTTCTCCCAGTTACTGCTATATATATCAGTCTCTCTAGAGACTGCTATATCTCTCAGTCTCTCTAGAGACTGCTATATCTCTCAGTCTCTCTAGAGACTGCTATATCTCTCAGTCTCTAGAGACTGTATATCTCTCAGTCTCTCTAGAGACTGCTATATCTCTCAGTCTCTCTAGAGACTGCTATATCTCTCAGTCTCTCTAGAGACTGCTATATCTCTCAGTCTCTCTAGAGACTGTTATATCTCTCAGTCTCTCTAGAGACTGTTATATCTCTCAGTCTCTCTAGAGACTGCTATATCTCTCAGTCCTCTAGAGACTGCTATATCTCTCAGTCCTCTAGAGACTGCTATATCTCTCAGTCTCTCAGAGACTGCTATATCTCTCAGTCTCTCTAGAGACTGCTATATCTCTCAGTCTCTCTAGAGACTGCTATATCTCTCAGTCTCTCTAGAGACTGCTATATCTCTCAGTCTCTCTAGAGACTGCTATATCTCTCAGTCTCTCTAGAGACTGCTATATCTCTCAGTCTCTCTAGAGACTGCTATATCTCTAGTCTCTCTAGAGACTGCTATATCTCTCAGTCTCTCTAGAGACTGCTATATCTCTCAGTCTCTCTAGAGACTGCTATATCTCTCAGTCTCTCTAGAGACTGCTATATCTCTCAGTCTCTCTAGAGACTGCTATATCTCTCAGTCTCTCTAGAGACTGCTATATCTCTCAGTCTCTCTAGAGACTGCTATATCTCTCAGTCTCTCTAGAGACTGCTATATCTCTCAGTCTCTCTAGAGACTGCTGTATCTCTCAGTCTCTCTAGAGACTGCTATATCTCTCAGTCTCCTAGAGACTGCTATATCTCTCAGTCTCTCTAGAGAATGCTATATCTCTCAGTCTCTCTAGAGACTGCTATATCTCTCAGTCTCCTAGAGACTGCTATATCTCTCAGTCTCTCTAGAGACTGCTATATCTCTCAGTCTCTCTAGAGACTGCTATATCTCTCAGTCTCTCTAGAGACTGCTATATATCTCAGTCTCTCTAGAGACTGCTATATCTCTCAGTCTCTCTAGAGACTGCTATATCCTCAGTCTCTCTAGAGACTGTTATATCTCTCAGTTTCTCTAGAGACTGCTATATCTCAGTCTCTCTAGAGACTGCTGTATCTCTCAGTCTCTCTAGAGACTGCTATATCTCTCAGTCTCTCTAGAGACTGCTATATCTCTCAGTCTCTCTAGAGACTGCTATATCTCTCAGTCTCTCTAGAGACTGCTATATCTCTCAGTCTCTAGAGACTGTTATAACTCTCAGTCTCTCTAGAGACTGCTATATCTTTCAGTCTCTCTAGAGACTGCTATATCTCTCAGTCTCTCTAGAGACTGCTATATCTCTCAGTCCTCTAGAGACTGCTATATATCTCAGTCTCTCTAGAGACTGCTGTATCTCTCAGTCTCTCTAGAGACTGCTATATCTCTCAGTCTCTCTAGAGACTGCTATATCTCTCAGTCTCTAGAGACTGCTATATCTCTCAGTCTCTCTAGAGACTGCTATATCTCTCAGTCTCTCTAGAGACTGCTATATCTCTCAGTCTCTCTAGAGACTGCTATATCTCTCAGTCTCTCTAGAGACTGCTATATCTCTCAGTCTCTCTAGAGACTGCTATATCTCTCAGTCTCTCTAGGGACTGCTATATCTCTCAGTCTCTCTAGAGACTGCTATATCTTTCAGTCTCTCTAGAGACTGCTATATCTCTCAGTCTCTCTAGAGACTGCTATATCTCTCAGTTTCTCTAGAGACTGCTATATCTCTCAGTCTCTAGAGACTGCTATATCTCTCAGTCTCTAGAGACTGCTATATCTCTCAGTCTCTCTAGAGACTGCTATATCTCTCAGTCTCTAGAGACTGCTATATCTCTCAGTCTCTCTAGAGACTGCTCAACAAACTGATCCTTGATCAAATCCTCATGCGTTAGATTATTATTTTCATGGGGTAGCGCTAAACCCGTAGGAATTATACAGCGCCTGAGGGGGGATATGGAAGGTATTCAGGGTCAATTCAGGAAACTGGAACAGAAATCCAATTCCCTAGATCAAGAGCCCCTCACCAGCGTCAAGGAACCTCTCTTGAGGGGGTCATGCGTGAGAACTAGCCTCACGAACGGGAGGGGGAGTCAGTGTTAATGATCCTGGGCGCAGTGCATTGCTGAACAACATATTCAGACCCATGTCATTATTATCAACTAACTTAACAGATGGCAAGGATGTGGTTGAATCTTTGACACGGCTCAAGTAAGAACACTGAGTGGAAATAAAGTAGGTTTCTCTCTACAGACTTCAGTGGCATAATCAGTGGTACTGTCAATAACAAAGTGGTTTCTTACATATAGCAGCTTCAAGGACGTCGTTCCCTTGATGGGAAATGTGGATTTTTTATTATGTTTTTCCCATAATTAGTAGGTAAGAATTGAAGGATGCAATATGTTTATATAATATAATGTAAATATGAAGTGTTAATATAATGTAAATGTGAAGTGTTAGTGTAAATCTGAAGTGTTAATATAATGTAAATGTGAAGTGTTGGTGTAAATATGAAGTGTTAATATAATGTAAATGTGAAGTGTTAGTGTAAATCAGAAGTGCTAATATAATGTAAATGTGAAGTGTTGGTGTAAATATGAAGTGTTAATATAATGTAAATGTGAAGTGTTAGTGTAAATCAGAAGTGCTAATATAATGTAAATGTGAAGTGTTGGTGTAAATATGAAGTGTTAATATAATATAAATGTAAAGTGTTGGTGTAAATCTGAAGTGTTAATATAATGTAAATGTGAAGTGTTAGTGTAAATATGAAGTGTGAATGGTTGTCACAACTACCAACATACTTGTGAGGAAGCGAGTTGGTGCTTCCAAGTGATTGAGTGGGGGAGGGAGGTGTGAGTGGCGAGGCAGTACTGCCCGGGTGGCCGTAATGAGTGGGGGAGGGAGGTGTGAGTGGCGAGGCAGTACTGCCCGGGTGGCCGTAATGAGTGGGGGAGGGAGGTGTGAGTGGCGAGGCAGTACTGCCCGGGTGGCCGTAATGAGTGGTGGCTTTCTCAAGGAAATGGAAATTATCGGCCGAATCTTTTAATGAAATGAACTAAGGTGTAATAGAATCAGTGTCGTCAGAAATTAAGGAAGTTCACGTCACATGTAATGTACGCCTCTCAGTGTATTGGCTAATATTAGTTGCCTACCGAAAGGGAGACGTTAGGATGTAACACCCAAATCTTAATTTAGTGAGTAATACTGAAATGTCCTTTACATTTTTTTAATCATGTAATTGATTTATATTTATAATAAATTACTCTAGAAAATTACTCAGGTCAAGTAATTGATATTACCAAATATATACAGTTATAATTTGTCAGTGTCACGCATAATTTTTCAAATTTTAAGAACCATATATTCTAATAATTTAAGGTCCAGATGTGTGAGGTATGTTGAGCTGAGGTGGACACGAAAGAGGGACATTGTGACCTGGTGTCCTTAAAGTCCCACTTGACTCCGAGTCACATCATTATCAGTAAGTGTTTGATGTACAAAATTTTCTACTTTATGAAGTGGTACTTTGATTACAACCCCTCCACAGGCCTCTAACGAGACATCTATCGTGGTACGAGTATCACTGGTTATGGGAGGTAGACCATCTCTCAACAAGGTGAGATAACTGCTGGTGTCTCGGAAAGTAATCCCATCAGTTAGACTAAGTAAGGATCCACTGCAGAACGAATTTTATCGTCAGATATATTTTCTGACCCTAGTTATCTAAACTGTTGTATTATCTAGAATTTGAAGCGTTGCTAAGGTCTTCGTGACTCACGAAATCGTAATGACACGATTGTTTCTTCGTGACCTTGTTGCACCGAAGGGGAAGATATGACTTGTGTGGGAGTGCCAGCCGCACGATAATTTTTCTTATCTCTTTCCAGTTTATAGCAATATTCCCTAAAAGAT
>WNWK01056975.1:0-10865 GCA_009830355.1 Cherax destructor
TGAGCCACCCATCTTCCCACTGAGTCCCTTGTGGTTGTATTGAGGTGTCAGGAGAAAGGAGTAAGGGGGGTAAGGAAGGGGTTGAGGGAGAAACGGAGAAAGGATAGGGATGGGGGTGGGGGGGAGAGAGCTAGCTTAGAGGAAATGTAGAAGAGGGTGGATAGAGTGTATATGTATATGTGTGTGTGTGTGACCCAACAATTAAAATTTGCACCAATAACTCATTACAGTTGTGGCTGGGTGTAGACTAATAGATTGCTCATTGCTTTATAATTTGTTCATGAGTGCAACCATGTACAGACGTAAGTAAATTTACTTACATGATTCATTACCTTGTAACTAGTGAATTAATTACCATTGTACCTTGTTCAGCTATCAAAACTTTGGGGCCCAGTCTCTGGACCCTATATATACCTCTGTAATCTGGTAAATTAGACACATATGCAACACTTGGGTATCTTTATTGAGGAAACGTTTCGCCACACAGTGGCTTCATCAGTCCATACAAAGGAGAATCGTGAAGAACAGGAGGAGTGTGAGGTTGTCAGGCCCTCAATCTTGAGTTGATGTTGTCAGTCCATCAATCTTGAATAGAATAACAGCATATGAGCAGAGGGAGCTTATATACTGTAGACAGGAGAGGTGCAGCAGTTGTAGGAGGTGTCACATTTGTTCACGATTCTCCTTTGTATGGACTGATGAAGCCACTGTGTGGCGAAACGTTTCCTCAATAAAGATACCCAAGTGTTGCATATGTGTCTAATTTACCAACTCGTCGGTTCTCTGAACCATTCATTCACACCTCTGTAATCTGCAAATACCTTTGTAACTTGTCATGATTGTGACCATCTGAGTTCATTACCTTTGTAACTTGCTCAGCTATCAAACTTTGAGGTCCAGTCCCTGGACCTATTATGTACCTCTGTAATCTTTTGACTACCGCCCACAGGATGGGTATGGGGTGCATAATAAAGATATCAAACTAACTGTCTTCAAGCAGGCACTTGACAGGCACCTAAAGTCGGTACCTGACCAGCCAGGCTGTGGTTCGTACGTTGGACTGCGTGCGACCAGCAGTAACAGCCTGGTTGATCAGGCTCTGGTCCAACATGAGGCCTGGTCACAGACCGGGCCGCGGGGGCGTTGACCCCTGGAATTCTCTCCAGGTAAACTCCAGGTAAACCAAATATCCATCCTGTGGACGGTAGCGCAAGAGCATATGGATGCACAAAAGGCCTAGGCACTAGGCCCCAAAAGGGTTAACAATTGTACATTTGGATTTATATCTACATTTCACTTATCTGTTACAAGCAAATTTAGGAAATTTGCTTAGTATGTTAAGTAAAAGGACACAATGCAACTAATGTAACATTTTATTGTGGCAACGTTTCGCTCTTCAGCGAAGCTCTCTGGAGAGCGAAACGTTACCACAATAAAATGTCACATTAGTGTCAATTATGTCCTTTTACGTAATAATTTTACAAAGTTAATAAGAGGGACACAGTGTAAGCTGTGAGCGACCCTTGCAAACCCAACAACACCAAGAAGGAAGGGCGAATTTTCTACATTTTTGCAAATTATGCTCAATAAATATATTGGTGGAATAACCAGCACAGGTAGATTGATTTATGAGGTTAGTACGAAGACTGGGATATTAATATATTTTAAGATAATATGATAAAAGCGACGGTAGGAAGGAAAGTAATGGTTTCTCACAACTACCTGGCCATTACATGTTATCCTGTATTTTAAGTTAATATTATTTACACATAAAAATTAAATTAGTAAGTTTATAATTAACGTAGAACATTATTATGATAATTTATGTGGAAGTTTTACTGAGAACAACACATAAATGATGACTGCCAGGCTGGTCACAAACAGATAATGAAAATAAACTCAGACTTAAAGCTATTGGCTAAGTTTTATGCTTTCAAAGAGGGGATAGATTACAATCTTGGCTTGTCAGTTAGCAGTTTGAGAACAATAATACGAAAAGAACTTCAACTGAATTTTATTGACTTAAGACTCAGGGAGATTGACACCAGTCAGTCCATCTATCATCACTATCATGCAGGAGGAGCCACATGTCTATGGTGCATCCAACAAAATAAGCAAACTCTTGGATGTCACTACTCGCTCCGCCTCCGGCTGGGTTCAAGTATCTTTGGCAGGTTAAATCACCACCACCAGATGTAGACCAAACAAAATGTAAACTTTGCCAGTTGGATTATTGTCACACCTGGAGTCTACCTGGAGAGAATTCCAGGTGTCAATGCCCCCGCGGCCCGGTCTGTGACCAGGCCTCCTGTTGGACCAGAGCCTGATCAACCAGGCTGTTACTGCTGGCCGCACGCAGTCCAACGTACGAACCACAGCCCGGCTGATCAGGTACCGACTTGAGGTGCCTGTCCAGTGCCTGCTTGAAGACAGCCAGGGATTGTTGGTAATCCCCTGATGTATGCTGGGAGGCAGTTGAACAATCTTGGGCCCTCACACTTATTGTGTTGTCCCCCAACGTGCTAGTGGCACCCTGCTCTTCATTGGTGGGATGTTACATCGCCTGCCGAGACTTTTGCTTTCATACGGAGTGATTTTTGTGTGCAAGTTTGGTACTAAGCCCTCGAGAATTTTCCATGTGTATATAATAGTGTATCTCTCCCGCCTGCGTTCTAGAGAGTACAGGTTTAGGAACTTCAAGCGTTCCCAGTAGTTGAGGTGGTTTATCGCACTTATGCGTGCGGTGAAGGTTCTCTGCACATTTTCAAGGTCAGCAATTTCACCCGCCTTGAAAGGTGCAGTTAGTGTGCAGCAATATTCCAGCCTAGATAGAACAAGCGATCTGTAAAGTGTCAACATGGGCTTGGCATCCCTGGTTTTGAAGGTTCTCATTATCCATCCTGTCATTTTTCAAGCAGATGCAATTGCTACATTGTTATGGTCCTTGAAGGTGAGATCCTCTGGCATGATCACTCCCAGGTCTTTGACATTAGTTTTTCGCTCTATTGTGTGGTTGGAATTAGTTTTGTACTCCGATGAGATTTTAATTTCTTCACGTTTTCCGTATCTGAGTAATTGAAATTTCTCATCATTGAACTTCATATTGTTTTCTGCAGCCCATTTAAAGATTTGGTTTATGTCTGCTTGGAGTCTTGCAGTGTCTTCAACGGTGGACACTGTCATACAGATTCGGGTGTCATCTGCAAAGGAAGACACAGCACTGTGGCTTATATCCCTGTCAATGTCTGATATGAGGATGAGGAATAGGATGGGAGCAAGTACTGTGCCTTGTGGAACAGAGCTTTTCACAGTAGCTGCCTCAGACTTTACTCTGTTGACTACTACTCTTTGTGTTCTACGTGTTAGGAAATTATAGATCCATCTACCAACTTTTCCTGTTATGCCTTTATCACGCATTTTGTGTGCTATTACACCATGGTCACACTTGTCAAAGGCTTTTGCAAAATCTGTGTACAGTCATCCCTCGGTTTTCGATTTTAACTGCTCCAGATGGATCGGCTAAAACCAAAATCGGCGAAAACCAAAACTATTTTCCCCATAAGAAATAATGGAAATTCAATTAATCCGTTCCAGAAACCCAGAAGTTTGGAAAAAAAAATTTTGGGGGGCCTTAAAGATAGATTTACATGCACAAATGAATGAACTGAATGTGGCACTTACCTTTATTGAAGACTGATGTTGCTGGATGGGAGAGAGGGAAGATGGGAGAGGGAAGAGACCCTAATTTTTGGAAGGGGAATCCCCCTCCATAAGGACTCTAGGTACCAAGTCCTTATCCGGGGTCACTTCCCTGCATGCCTGCTACACTCCCTCCCTGCCTGCTACACTCCCTCCCTGCCTGCTACACTCCCTGCATACATGCTACACTCCCTACATACATGCTACACTCCCTGCATACCTGCTACACTCCCTGCATACCTGTTACACTCCCTGCATACATGCTACACTCCCTGCATACATGCTACACTCCCTGCATACATGTTACACTCCCTGCATACCTGCTACACTCCCTGCATACCTGTTACACTCCCTGCATACATGCTACACTCCCTGAATACATGCTACACTCCCTGCATACCTGCTACACTCCCTGCATGCATGCTACACTCCCTGCATACCTGCTACACTCCCTGCATACCTGTTACACTCCCTGCATACATGCTACACTCCCTGCATACATGCTACACTCCCTGCATACATGCTACACTCCCTGCATACATGTTACACTCCCTGCATACCTGCTACACTCCCTGCATACCTGTTACACTCCCTGCATACATGCTACACTCCCTGCATACATGCTACACTCCCTGCATACCTGCTACACTCCCTGCATGCATGCTACACTCCCTGCATACCTGCTACACTCCCTGCATACCTGTTACACTCCCTGCATACATGCTACACTCCCTGCATACCTGTTACACTCCCTGCATACATGCTACACTCCTGCATACATGCTACACTCCCTGCATACCTGCTACACTCCCTGCATGCATGCTACACTCCTGCATGCCTGCTACACTCCCTGCATACCTGTTACACTCCCTGCATACATGCTACACTCCCTGCATACCTGTTACACTCCCTGCATACATGCTACACTCCCTGCATACATGCTACACTCCCTGCATACCTGCTACACTCCCTGCATGCATGCTACACTCCCTGCATACCTGCTACACTCCCTGCATGCATGCTACACTCCCTGCATGCCTGCTACACTCCCTGCATTCATGCTACACTCCCTGCATGCCTGCTACACTCCCTGCATGCCTGCTACACTCTTAAACTCCATCGTATTTCTCTCTTTCACTATCATATTTTTCTATTATTTCTTCATTTCTACAGTGTTCTCACTTTCTTTACCAAAGAAGTGGCACTAGGAGCTTTCTTTGGGCCCATGGTAGCTTATTTAGTAGTCACACACAATAATCAAGGCCCAAAAACAATGAATTGTTAATAAATGTTTTGTATAAACTCCTGGGGTGATGTTCACTCAAGTGTAAACAATGCTAGACTGCGTGACAATGTGCGTGGGTGGCGGGCCTACGGCCTTTGTATGTGCGCGGCACTGGTGGACAGGTCCCATACGGTCGGCGAAAACTAAAACAATCGGCGAAAACTAAAACAATCGGCGAAAACTAAGACAAATTTCCCTGAAAAAAGTCGGCGAAAACCCAAATCGGTGAAAACTGGGAGAAGCGAAAACCAAGGGATGACTGTATATAACATCTGCATTCTGTTTATCTTCTAGAGCATCCAGGACCTTGTCGTAGTGGTCCAGTAGTTGGGACAGACAGGAGCGGCCTGCTCTAAACCCATGCTGTCCTGGGTTGTGCAATTGATGGGTATCAAGATGGGTGGCGATCTTGCTTCTTAGAACCCTTTCAAAGATTTTTATGATATGGGACGTTAGCGCAATTGGTCTGTAGTTCTTTGCTATTGCTTTACTGCCCCCTTTGTGGAGCGGGGCTATGTCTGTTGTTTTTAGTAACTGCGGACGATCCCAGTGTCCATGCTCCCTCTCCATAGGATGTTAAAAGCATGTGATAGGGGCTTCTTGCAGTTCTTGATGAACACGGAGTTCCATGAGTCTGGGCCTGGAGCGGAGTGCATGGGCATGTCATTTATTACCTTTTCGAAGTCATTTGGCGTCGTGATGATGTCAGAAAGGCATGCGTCTGTCAAGTTCTGTGGCACTCTCATAAAAAATCATTTAGGTTTTCGATTTTCAGTCTGGTTAGTGGCTCGCTAAAGACTGAGTCATACTGGGATTTAAGTAACTCACTCATTTCCTTGCTGTCATCTGTGTAGGACCCATCTGGTTTAAGTAGGGGCCCAATACTGGTTGTTGTTCTCGACTTTGATTTTGCATAGGAAAAGAAATACTTAGGGTTTCTTTCAATTTCATTTATGGCTCTTAGTTCTTCCCGTGTCTCTTGATTCCTATAAGATTCCTTTAGTTTTAATTCGATGTTTGCTATTTCTCTGACTAGTGTCTCCCTATGTATTTCAGAGATATTGGCCTCCTGTAGCCGCTCCGTTATTCTGTGCCTTCGCCTGTATAGGGAGCGCCTCTCTCTTTCTAGTTTGCATCTTCTCCTCCTTTTCCTTAAGGGAATTTGCCTTGAGCAAACCTCAAGTACCACAGAGTTAATTTGTTCTAGACATAGGTTGGGATCCGTTATGCTTAGGCAATCTTCCCAGTGTATATCATTTAGGACTTGGTTTACTTGGTCCCACCTTATGTTTTTGTTATTGAAGTTGAATTTGGAGAAAGCTCCCTCACGGCTGATCACATTTTGTTGATCTGGGACTCCCCGCATGCATGTCTGGACCTCTATTATGTTGTGATCTGAGTATATTGTTTTTGATATGATGACATTTCGTATCAGATCATCATTGTTGGTGAAGATGAGGTCCAGCGTATTCTCTAATCTTGTGGGCTCTACTATTTGCTGGTTTAAGGTGAATTTGTTGCAGAGATTTAAAAGTTCATGCATGTGTGAATTTTCATCTGAGCTGCCTCCTGGTGTTATCTCTGCTAACCCCAACAGAAATAAGCCATTATGATAACACCAACAAAAATAAGCCATTATGATAGCCCCAACAACAATAAGCCATTATCATAACCCCAACAGAAATAAGCCATTATGATAACCCCAACAGAAAGAAGATTTACTGGTATGTATACAACTGCATCATTGTAAAGACAGTATAAATAATATCACCACACATGTGAAAGAATATTAGACTCATCAGTTGACGTGTATTGGACGCGTGGCGTGATTTGTTTACTCTTGAACATCGGCAAAAATCTCTATTTCTGTAATATATCTTCCATTCTATCAAATGTGACCAAGAAAACGAGAATACATCAATAAATACCATACAAAAATAGACTGCAAAGTCGCTGTTTTAAATGAAAAATACGGTCATTCTTTTTTTCTCATTATGCAGTGTGTGCTGCAGGAATTTTTTTATACTACGCACACTGACCACACGGACCCATTCTTTCATATGTAGGCCTACCAGCTTTCTCTCACTAGATTTGAAGGCGCTAGAATTTAGGTGTTCAAGTACGGCACCAACCCTGGCTGTCAAGCCATACTAGTACGACACCGACCCTGAAAGGGTTAAGGATGCTGGGTGTTAGCTAGGGACTATTCAGTCTCTTGCTGTGATCTGTTTAGTTTTTAGGCAATGTTTGTTATAGAGGTAGTGGGGGATTTTTAGAAAATTATTAATACATTCATCAGTATCTGAGTATGATTCTATCTCATTATGCCAGTCGATGCTAATCATAGCTGTTATAAAGTTATTAACAGCTGTCTCATTATGTAGTCTGAAGGTAACTTTAGTAGTGTCTTGGGGGCAATTTACCTAGGCTGGTTATGAGAAAGGTAGGGTAGTGGTCTGTGGTGTTGTCAAGTGATTATGCCTGATTTTAAAGGGGATATAGTGTTAGTCCAGATGTGGTCTAATAAGGAGATACTAGTCTCGGAGATTCTTGTAGGTTTTGTTATTGTTGGTAGCAACAAGCAGTTGCTCATAGTGTAGCGTAGTGTTTGTGAATTCAGTTACTTGTGGGTCCTGCTCATGTAGGAGATTTATGTTGAAATTACCTGTAAGCAGCAAATGGTCTTTGTTCAGGTGTGCATCAGTTATCAAGTTTCCTAATTTTTCACTAAAGTGGTAAATGTTTGACTGTGGAACTCTGTAGATGTTTATCACTGTGAGGGTTTTTTTCACGGTCTTTTGATTTAAATTTAGCTATAATATATTCTCCATGTTCATCCCTTGTGCAAGAATTATTGATACATTCAAGTTGATTTGAGTAGTATATAGCTGTTCCACCCCCTTGCTGGTCTGTCCTACAGTTGTGTATGGCTGTGTAACCAGGAATGGTATAGACATCTGTAGTGCCAGGCATTAGCCAGGTCTCAGTGAGTGTGATGGTTGACATACTGGTATGCAGGGAATTGAGTAATACTGTGAGATCATCGTAATGTTTGCTCAATAATCTCACATTGTAATTAAAGATGGTAATGTTATTGTTGGCTCTGAGCAATGTCTTTCCTGCCTTCTTTCCTGCTTTCTTTCCTGCCTTCTTTCCTGCCTTCCTTCCTGCCTTCCTTCCTGCCTTCTTTCTTGCCTTCCTTCCTGCCTTCCTTCCTACCTACCTTCCTTCCTACCTTCCTTTCTACCTTCCTTCCTACCTTCCTTCCTTCCTTCCTACATGCTTTCCTTCCTACATTCCTTCCTTCCTACATTCCTACCTACCTACCTACCTTCCTTTCTTTCATCTCGTCCTTCCTTCCTTTCATCTCGTCTTTTCTTCCTTTCACCTCCTCCACCACTTTCTTGTGCCCTTCCCTGTCTGCTGGCCTATAAATACCCCTTCTACCTGTTCTTTGTGTTAGTGTGACTTTGTAAATGGTCCAAGTCGGACCGAAACGTCGTCATAAGCTCCTCTCTTCTATGTGCGGGTTGTGTGTGTATTGTTCCAGTAACGGTATTGTGCCTTTTTTTGTTATTTATGGAATAATCTAATTTACATCATTTCTTATGGGAATAAATTTGTTTGGTAACAGCACTTGAACAGCATTCTGGAATGAAGAATGTTCGAAAGTCGGGGGTCCACTGAAAATTCTTTCCAGAATGCTGTTTGAGTGCCATTACCAAACGAATTTGTTCCCATAAGGACAAATGTAAATTAGATTAGTCATTTCAGACCCCCAAAAGTACACTTACAAAAATACATTTACATAATTGTTCGAGTTTGGAGGTGCACGAAAACCGAGGGTCCACTGTATATTGTAAAATGTTTGGATGAGCACGGAGGGTAATGTTCACTAGAGGGTAAACAAATCCAGACTGACTCACGATGCCTGTGCGGGGAGTTGCACAGGCGCAGGAAGGCAGATAGGTCTGGTACGTGGTATGAAACACAGGGCACAGTGCGAAACTCGGGACAAAATTTAGCTGAAAAAAAAGGTTGAATCGAAAGTACGATACTCAGGCGTACGAAACTCAGGGTTCCACTGTATTATACAGTGGTCCCCGAGTAACGAACACCCGGAAATCGTACAATTAAGTATAATATTGTAAGTGCTTGTGGAAGTGTATTTTTGGGGACCTGAAATAGACTAACCTAAGTGACATTATTCTTGGATGAAGTTTTTCGTTACTGGGACACTGTATTACGATATTATTATATAAATATACTATATGTATTATTATTATTTATTAGTATAATAATTTATATTATATTACGTATACTATTATATAATTATTATATTATATTACGTACAGTGGACCCTCGGTTAACGAATACCCCGGAAATCGTCAATTATGTAAGTATAATTTTGTAAGTTCTTGTGGAAGTGTATTTTTGGGGGTCTGAAATAGACTAACCTACGTGAAATTTTTCCTTAAGGGAGTAAATTCGTTCGGTAATGGCACTTGAGCAGACTTCAGGAGTGAAGTTTTTACGAAACTCGGGGGTCCACTGTATACTATTATATAATTATTATATTATACATATTATTATTATATTATTTATTAGTACCTATGTATTCTTATAATAATTTATATTATTACATTACATATATTATTATATAATTATTATATACGTATTATTCTTATTTATTAGTACAGTGGCCCCCCTCCCTCCAACTTGCACCCCGGAAATCGTACAGTTATGTAAGTATAATATTGTAAGTGCTTGTGGAAGTGTATTTTTGGGGGTCTGAAATAGACTAACCTACGTGACATTTCTTAAGGAAGTAAATTTGTTCGGTAATGGCACTTGAGCAGGTTTCTGGAATGAATTTTGCTCGTTAGGCTGGGGTCCACTGTATGTACGTATTCTTATAATAATAATTATTACAGTGGACCCTCGACTTTCGGTCGGTCCGAGTATCGGTGATTTCCTGGTACTAAAATAACATTTATCTGTTCATTAGTTACGTCTCTAGGCCCCTCTTACATTACTTTTGCTTTCCATTTTGAATTTTTATTCTCACAAAAAATAGAAGATTTACTGTTTTGTATACTACGCATCATTGTAAAAATGGTATAAATAATGTCAGCACATTTGAAAGAATATTACTCACCAGTTGACGTGTATTGGACACATGGTATGATTTGTTTACTCTTGAACATCGGCAAAAATCAAACATTTTCGCTACTTTGAGCTCAATTTCAAGATATTTGTCATCATGAAACCAATCAAATTCATCACAATTTCTGTAATATATCTTCCATTCTATCAAATGAGACCAAGAAAACGAGAATACAACCATAAATACCATACAAAAATACACTTGAAAGTCGTTGTTTTAAACCAAAAACTCGGTCGGAGTTTTTTCTCATTATGCACTGCATGCTTCAAGATTTTCTTTATACTGTGCACACTGACCATGCAGACTCATTTTTTCATATGTAGGCCTGCCAGCTTTCTTCCACCAGATTTGAAGGAGCTAGAATTTACGAGTACAGTGGACCCCCGAGTATCGTAATTAATCCGTTCCAGGAGCTAGTACTTAACACGAAGTTTTCGAAATTCGAACCATTATTTCCCATAAGAAATAATGTAAATACAATTAATCCGTTCCACAAAAAAATATTCACATATAAAATAATTAAAAACAATATACGTATATATATATACATTTACTTACCTTTATTGAAGAGTTGCAGGCATCTGGAAGATAGAGTAATGAGTAATGAAGGTCCTCTTGGGCATTTTCTTCCAAAACAGGCCTGTTTCATCACAATTAAATGTCGGTCAGTATCATATATACACTTGTGTAGTGTATCAGCATTCATCCCACTTA